>JAGFZM010002723.1:19522-156100 GCA_017657215.1 Limnothrissa miodon | reverse complement strand
TTTTTCCCATGTAATTCAATGAGGAGCCCCCCCACCCCATGCATTTCTATGGGAAAAAAACGACAAGAAAAAGAGGGATAACGGGGGGGCGACAAGAGATATCAAAAAGATGAACCGATCGAGATCAGGCCGGACGTGTCAGAGGGCAAGTCCACTAATAAGAATAAGAATAAGAATGGCCAACCAACGGCCATGTTGTTACGAAAGTAACAAAATGGCCGGACAGAAGAACAATACTGGACTTGCCCTAGGTAAAACATTCAATGAAGGTTTGTTTATTCAAGGCTTTACCAGAGAACTTTTAAACGGCACTGGCATCAGTGTTCAGAGCGTACATCGAATGGCAAGCCGTGTTAACTTTTAAAAGCTACGTTTGACTATCCGGAATTAACATTGAAGATATCAATAAGGGCTTTCTGACTAGTCGTAATTAGATTTTGGAATGGTTTCAGAATTGTCATTCAAGATATCTGTAACGTAATCATTACTAGATCTCTCGTCAAAACAATGGATAGAGATATCTGTAATTCAGTTATGACTAGGCGAAACAGAGGCGAGACAATGGCTGCAAGTTGCGGATTATTTGTGCTGATGGAAAGTATTGTTTTATAAATCACTTTATTAAGGTGGTCTCACAAATGATACCATGTGATTCTAAATTGACTTAGTTTTTTCCTACCAGAATGCTGAGGTGCTACTGATCCTGCTTTGATTCAGCAAGACCACATGCTGGATCTAAGATGATACATAAGGCAAAGACTCATCGGAGCATGTGTGAATGTGTGATCCATTACCAATTTTTCACTGCCTTGCTCTCTTGTTTGATAATGTTTAAAGGGCAATAAAGCCCTTAAAGGTGATGTTTGGTGTTAATCAATCAATAGCCATGTAGTTTGAGGTCACCAAGTGCTGTTGGTAGAAAAAAGAAAGCGAAAACTTCATACATCATAGACCAAATACTGAACTGGCAACTAACACTAAGTGAAAGGGACAAATTAACTTACTTTCAGTTTAATTTCACTCTGCCATATTTACTTAAGTTATTAGTTTGGGATTCAGTCTATGTCGCATCAAAATTTCTGGTTCTTTTTCCTACAGACAGCATTCAGTGACCTTAAACAACACAGGGCTATTGGTTGATTCACACCAAACTTCTCGTTTAACACGATGCAGTTCTTGTCCCAATCTATGTTCCAGAAGGAGTTTGAAGTAAATAAAAGGCCTCAATATGAATATAAGGTTTCTTTGCCATGTTCATTCATTAATTACTGGTCATGGGTTGAAAAGAGTTGGAAAGTATAATCTGTACACAAGGTTGTAGAGCACAGCACTGCAAACTATTATGGCTGTACGTTACAAAGGTAAAGAAATAGTTATGTTGTCTAAGTCCCGCCCATACTTCCTGTGTTAAGTAGCCTGGGCCCGCCCATACTTCCTGTGACGTTACATTGAATTTCGCGAACTAGTCAGTCTGGCAGAGCTGCCGTTTTAGAGCATTTCTGTTCCCAAAAAAGTGGGAACCAATGAGAAACAAGCTCCCACTGCTCCCATTGCCGCATGAAATCTGTTTACATGAGCCCAGGAGTTAGGCCTAATAACAAAATGTAATGCACAATGCACAAATGCACAATTTGTGATAAGATTGTTTCGCACAAAGGAGGGTGCAGTATGCTTCAACTTAGATTTCTTTCGACATGTTGACAATTCTGCCCTCAGCATGGATATACTATAGCCTACACTATTGTAATTAATGCGGAAGAAAAGCTCCCACGCCATAAGTGTATCTAAATTAGCTATGTACTGCTGTAAGAACTACTGGCTACTGAAAAATTTAAGGTATCAATTGTCCACGGCTGGAGATACCATCTGAACAGGTGCACATCCTGCCTGAGAAGGCAGACATGATAATTTTCTTGAACAAGAATTTAATTGTATACTGTTACCTCCTGCTGCTAATCTGGACTAGATTTTGTTTATTGGCTATTCTGCTCCAGATTAGCCCATCAGTGGAAGCATGTTAAAATGTTTCATGAGTTTTTCAAAAAATGAAGTTCAAAATAAAGTTAGTCTACCTCCACCTATCTACTGCAATATCAATCTATCTCTGTGAAAATGTATTCAGCCTATTTATGATAGTTATATTCAAGTTCATAGATTTCATATTTGTATTGTAGTTTAAAACAGCCTGTGAGAAATTCATAGTAAATTTCATAAAAAGTTAATAGAATTAAAATTGATGAAGGTCAGACTATTTCATTCAGAAAGACCGTTGGATACCTGGCTCATTTAAAATATCCTTAACTTCTTTTGACTCTGCCTCTTAAAAGAATCGGAATCGAGAATCGTTAGGAACTTGAAACGATCGAAACAAGGAATCGGAATCGAAATCGTTCAAATTGAAACGATACCCAACCCTACTTATGAAAGGTTTTAACATTTATACATGGTACAGAGTAGGGTATAAAATTTTTTTTTTTTTAAATCTAACAGACTTGTGTATAACTGAACTAGACACCATGCTCACTGCATTGAGCCGTCGTTAATTTAGCCTACTCTCTACCACAGCCTCAATGAAGAGATCTAGATTAAAATCTATGTAATGTGAGTGCAAAAACAAGTGTGTCTAAGTGTGTTTATTATTGAAGACCTTTAGTCTTCTACATTTACATTTACATTTATGCATTTAGCAGACGCTTTTATCCAAAGCGACTTACAAAAACGAGGATGACAATCAAGCTACCTAGCAGAAACCTTAAGGAGCATAGTGCTAGGAGATAGTGCTTCAGTTCATTTTAGTGCTAAGATAGAAGATGTTCTCTGAATAGCTGGGTCTTTAAGAGCTTTTTGAAGGCCTCCAGAGATGGCCCTGTTCTGATTGTTTTTGGTAGGTCATTCCACCAGCGTGGGACGACACATGAGAAGAGTCTGGATTGCCTTGGGCGAGGTGCCGGGACTGCCAGTTGACAGTCCTTGGAGGACCGGAGTTGTCTGGGGGTAGCCTGAGCCTTTATGAGAGCGCTTAGATAAAAAGGGGCAGATCCTCTAAGCACTTTGTAAGTTAGCATCAGTGATTTGAATTTGATGCGAGCCACCAGAGGTAACCAGTGGAGCTCGAGTAGCAGAGGGGTGACATGCGTCCTCTTCGGCTGATTGAAGATGAGATGCACCGCGGCATTTTGGATCATCTGAAGTGGCTTGACGGCACAGGCTGGAAGTCCTGCCAGAAGGGCATTGCAGTAGTCAAGGCGTGAGAGGACCATAGTTTGAACCAGCAATTGGGAGGCTTGTTGAGTTAGGTATGGTCTGATCTTTTTGATAAAATATAGAATAGTAGAATAGTGCGAAGTGGCAGGCCCGGGCAACAGAAGCAACATGGTCATTGAAGGTTAGCTGGTCGTCAATCATAACACGTAGGTTCCTGGCTACCCGTGAGGGAGCAAGAGACAAGGAGCCAGAGTTGATGCAAATGTTGTGGTGAATAGTTGGTTTAGCTGGGAGGACCAGCAGCTCGGTTTTTGAGAGGTTCAGCTGGAGATGATGGTCTTGCATCCATGCAGAGATGTCAGAGAGGCAGTCCGAGATTCGTGTTTGGATGGTTGGAACATTGGTTGAGAATGACAGATAGAGCTGGGTATCATCGGCATAGCAGTGGTAGGAGAAGCTGTGCTGGCGGATGATTTGGCCCAAAGAAGTGGTATAGATGGAGAAAAGAAGTGGACCCAACACAGATCCTTGGGGCACTCCAGTAGCAAGGTGGTAAGGCACAGAGGTGTGTCCTAGCCAGGACACTTTGAACAGTCGCCCAGTGAGGTAGGATTCGAACCAGCAGTATGCATCACCCTTGATGCCCATGTTTGACAGTATAGACAATAGAATACTGTGGTTTACCGTATCAAACGCAGCTGACAGGTCAAGCAGGATGAGTACAGATGACCTTGATTCCGCTCTGGCTTCTTTTAAGGCTTCAACCACAGATAGTAGAGCTGTTTCAGTGGAGTGGCCGCTCTTAAAGCCAGATTGGTTGTGGTCGAGTAGATTCTGTTGGTTCAAGAATTCAGTAACCTGTTTGAATACCGCCCTTTCAATAGTTTTAGCAAGGAACGGAAGGAGAGAGACCGGCCTGTAGTTTCCCACCTGGTCGGGAGCAAGAGAGGGTTTTTTGAGAAGAGGTGTTACCTGAGCATGCTTGAATGCAGAAGGGAAGATTCCTGTTGATAGTGAAGCGTTGATCACATGTGTGATAGCTGGTGTGATAGTTGGCGCTATGGATTGCAAGAGGTTGGTTGGAATCGGGTCCAGAGGGCATGTTGTAGGACGGCTGCAAGTGAGAAGTTTAGACACATCCATTGAATGAAGCAAATGTCGCGGCAGGATTATTGCAATCGGAGGTGCTGCCGCTAGTATATGGTCCAGTTGTAGCCTTTGCAGTTGGTTCAGAGAACTGCCTACTGATGGCAGCTACTTTGTTGTTGAAGAAAGAAGCAAAAGAATCAGCTGTCAGATTGGTAGCAGGAGGTGGTGGTGGGGGGTTGAGGAAAGTTTTGAAGGTTGAGAATAGTCTCCTGGTTTCCGTGGCGTTTTGAATTTTGTCATTATAGAAAGCCTTCTTTGCAGCAGTGACATCAGATGAGAAGGAAGAGAGTAGTGCCTGGTACCTGTTTAAGTCAGAAAGATTTCTTGATTTGCGCCATTGCCTTTCAGCAGCTCTGAGGTTTGTACGCTGTCGACGGATGGAATCATCGAGCCAAGGATGCGGTTGGGAGGGCCGAGCCGGTTTGGTGGATTGGGGACATAGCTTATCAAGACACGTCCTCAGGGTAGAGCACAGAGACTCAGTGGCATCATTGACCTCAAGTGAGGAGAATGTACATGCTGGTGGAAGAGCAGAGGCGGCAAGAGAAGCAAAGCGAGAGGGAGAGAGATTGCGGAGATTGCGGCGGAATGATACCAGAGGAGGGGCGGTCCGAGATACTACAGGGAGGCGTAAGCTGAACTGAATGAAGTAGTGATCCGAGAGGTGCAGAGGTGTTATGGTCAGGGATTCCGTAGAGCAGTTGCGGACAAGTACAAGATCCAGTGCCTTGCCTGCTTTGTGAGTTGGAGGACTATGAACCAGTTGTAGATCAAAGGAATGGATGAGTGAGAGGAAGTCAGAAGAGCTTGGGTTGTCCAGATGTAGATTCATATCGCCAAGGACGAGCAAGGGGCAGTCGTGCTCAGGAATGGATGAGAGCAGTGTATCAATCTCGTCTAAGAAGTCTCCTAGTTGGCCAGGAGGGCGATACATGATAACCAGGTAGATTTTGACAGGTGCTGTCACCCGTGTGGCATGGTATTCAAAGGAGTTGTATGTAGCTGTGGGTATCAGTTGGTTGTATTCCCAGTTGTTGGAGATGAGCAGGCCCGTCCCACCGCCCCGTCCGGCTGGACGAGAGGTGTGGGAGAAAGTGTGGTTGACAGAAAGTTCCGCTGGGGTTGCATTGTTTCCAGGTTTGATCCATGTTTCGGTGAGGGCCAGGACGTCTAAGGCTAAGTGTTTAGCATAGGCAGAGATGAAGTCCGCTTTGTTGACTGCCGACTGACAATTCCAGAGTCCTATTGAGAGTGCAGAGCGATTCTCAGAGGCTTGCTTTAGCAACCGGAGGTCACCTTGATTGCGACGTCTTCTGACAAAGCGATACCTCCTGCGAGCTCTGGACCATGTAGGGATTGGGTAGAGACACATGCTGACCGATTGGATGGATTATTGTTGCTATGCTCAGAGCCCCTGCTCGGTAGACACGCACAGGTTGACACGTATGTCTTTACCTTCGAATGTCTTCACACGCACAAGTTGACACGTATGTCTTTACCTTCGAATGTCTTCACACGCACAGGTTGACACGTATGTCTTTACCTTCGAATGTCTTCACACGCACAGGTTGACACGTATGTCTTTACCTTCGAATGTCTTCACAAGAGAAGGGCTGAACACAAGGGCTGGCGCTTTCGCTGGCGCTCCAAGAAAGATCACTATGGATATGCAAGTTAGTTGCTAATTGTACCCGCTGAGACCACCCACCAAGAGACCAGACAAAGAAAAGGCCTAACAGTGGGAGGAGCTGGTGATTTTCAGTCCAGAGTTTCTGCTTACCTGCTAATTGCCCAATTGTGAGTTTCTGTCAACTGATGAGTGTCCTTCAGCTGAATTAGTTTTAAAGTTGAAACCACTCAAGCAAATGCTCACAGGTTCTTCTGAGTAGCTTCCGTCTTCTAGGCTAAAAGTGAACCATACCTGAAATGCATGCAGGAGGCATATACTTTTTCAAAAGTTTCAAGGGGATAGTTTCCATTCAGTGAAGCACAACCTAAAAGAACAAAATAATATAGCTTGTGTTACCATATTTTGGAATTGGGCTGAGCAATGTGCAAAGTGTGTTGGGCTAACAACAATGTATATGATATGTGTATAAAATTAACTGATTTTGTGGGAGTAACGATGGGTATGTTAATGCATACCCATTAATGGACTGTAATTTCTGCATTACCCTCTACAAAAGCTTAACCATTTCAAAAATATCTTCTTTTTTTAAACTATGTGGGTGCTCTGAAGCTGCCTCTAGTTTAATCTACCTCTTTCAAGTTACCTGCAAATGCTCTTGAATGTAGGAAAAGGCTACTTTCTTCAAAATTTGTAGGGGAAGGCAAATCACAGACCCTCACCATGTACACATCTTACATTGTATAGGTCTACATTGTGTATTGTATAGGCACGTTTTGATGTTTTGATAAATGCATTTGGTTTAGTCACAACAAAACAGAACATTTACAAACAGAAAATGAACAAAAAATGTCCAGTGTTCATATGCATATGCTGTTTTTGACGACCTTAATACTCCCATTGGTAGCATGGCTCCAAATGAGCCATCTTTAGGTCATGATGGCAGAAAGAGTGCCATTAAGGGCCAAGTTGTTTGTTGTCTTAGTTTTGTTCACCACAGAAAACACCCTCACAGAAAACACTTTTGTGACAGAGCGAACCGCATCTGTCACTAGATTTAGCGGGTTGCTGGTGCTTTTGCTGATCTTTAAGTGGAACAAAGCATATTATGTATGCTGTTAGAAGAGGTGGCATTAGCGGGATGTGTATGGGTTTAGATTGCATTGTTAGAATGCAGTTACGAAATATTACGTTACCTTACGTATATGTTCATTTAAGTGCGCACAATTAACATCAGAATATGTACATGCGTGGGTTACTAGAGTGACTGTGTTAAGAAATGTTGTCAGTTACATGTATGAGTTTCCGGGTGCAAGTATCCAAACGGGAGCGCAGGTCAGATTGGCTCTTTCAATGTTCCATTTGCGCTTCGCGGTGGGAGAGCAGGGGGGTTCAGAATGTTTGTTTCTAAATGCTGATTTACGTTTTGTCTGTAATGGTTTATTACTGTATATTGCTGCTAGTATGCATCTGGTGCAGATAAAATGTTTAAGTGGTGAAAAGTCATGTTTAAAAGTGTGGATGAATTAGGATCAGTCAATGGAATTGTCTAGTGATGAAAATGGGTCCTGCGCGGCTCAGTAGGGGAGTGACCTCTGAGGTGAGAGGACGTAGCCTATGTTGCCGGGCTGCTGATAATAAGCAAGGGTGCGTGGGCCTTGTCCCAGTATTCTTTTGTATTTGTTATAAGTCTTTTTATATATATATAAGTTTGTTTGTTTATGTTTTCTTTCATTATCACGTGGCATATGCAATAATAATAATAATAATAATAATAATAATAATAATAAAGAATTTATTTTTTGCAAATCTGCACATTGGTCCTTCATTCTGCTCTGACCTCCTCCTCCGCTCGGGCACACACCATTACAACTTTCATTAACCTGGTCATGTCATGGCTACTCATCTCCCTACAACGCTAGTCAAGATGATCCCATTGAGCTGATTTTCTCCCATGTGAACAGGGGGAAGAGTTGTCGAAGCTGAGCAAGATATTATTACAAATATTTTAGAACTTCAGGGGCTGGTTCTACCAGGCTATACCTGAATAAAATTCAAGATATTTCAAATAATTTAACACATTAGGCTTATCTTTACAAACCAGTCATTGAACAAACCTCATGACACATTTCTTAACCAAATAGTACAAAAAGTAGCCTGTTAAAACTACTGCTACTCTAACTTAGCCTACTTAACATAGTTGAGAGTGAAACGTAGTGAACGTCTTTGGCTGTGACATTCCTGCAGCTCATCCTGCTTACATGACAATTTGCGACTTTGCTTCTTGTCTTGAAAACTTGGTATTAACATGAATTGCACTGTTCTTTTACAATAGCATACAAACCGTTAATAGGCTACATAATAGGCCTAGCCTATACATCTAACAATAACGTTAACATTAGAGCAACAAGCTACCAAATATAAACAAAACACATAGGCTGAAATCAATTCAGAAACCCTATTTTAAGTTTGGAAGTATAATTATGCAACACTGGCCTGTATACGTTCCTATTTGAGAGATTTTCAACAGCTTACACCTGAAATTTTTTAATTGGCACAGGCTCATCTTCCACCTTCTCAAACTGGCGCATCCATGGAGGTATGGGGCACATCTATCCCGCCTCTGACATCAGCTTCAACTTGCGAGGTTCGCCACCTACGTTAGAGGAGCACTCTGCAGGCTATAAGAAATATGTTCGGCCGTGTGTAATTGATCGATCGCACAGGTAGAATTTGAGCTGATGAAGATCAGATAGATAAAATGGATTTTGTGTGAGCGTGTGAAGACAGTCAAATGAGTGTGTCTCACGCTGAATCCATGTGAGTTGGCAGCCCTGGTAGGAACACCCGGGTGCCTGTCTGCTGTACCAAGCTAAATACACCGGGTGTAAATAGCAACAATGGCTGTTTACACCGTGTGCGCATAACAATTTTGGCTATTTACACCGAGGTGCAAATAGCATCTGCCTTAGTATCTGTATTGACCTGGCATGAGTTATAATGCTCAATATTTTATGTTCCTTCCCTCTTTCCCTCTTATTTTTTTTTATCTATTATTATATATAAAATATCTGACTGACAGCTCCACTACAGTAAAATGACTGTAAAATGAGTGTAGTAAAACATATTAGGCCTAATGACATGCATCTTTTTCAGCTGACCAATATACTCTGTAAAGATTCTGGTCATTGTATTATCTGAGAAATTGGTATACAAGTGTACAAAACATGGCTGTTAAAACATGGTCTCACAATGCTGGATGGTAGAGTAAGGTGTTGGTTTGTTGAATCCATCTCTCTATTTAAAGCAGTTCTCCTCTTTTCCCTGGGCTACTAAGCGCACTGGTCATCCAGCTGAAAAGCCTGGAGCTTTTATGTTGACTTGCTGCTCTTCTGTTGCAGAGAGGGCATTGTGACAGGTCCAGTGGTTGTGCTCTGTCCACACAGTATGCAGACTACACGGCTGCTATACAGACACTCTGCTCAGTAGCCCTCTGCCACCCACAGACGTTTTTCAGCATTGGACCTGCAATCATGTCGACCTGAGCTGTTTTGTCTGTCTCTGGAGCTCGCGTTGTGTGGTCCTGTGCCTGCCTTGGAGGGAGGAGGGGGTGGGGGGTAGAAGTGATTCCTTGGATGGAGCCTGTCTCCAGCTCGCTCACTGATGGATCAGGGCTGGTGTGAGGGAAGACCCTGTGCTCCAACCAGATGGGGAGAACCAACAACTCACCGCCTGGACTCCGCTTGGTGCAGTGGCTTTTTAATGTCTTCAGGGGTTTACACTGACAGCTTTTTGGGCTTCGTATCACCAATGACAATGGGGAAAGGGGCTGCTAATGTTTTTTTTTCTTTGAGCTTTTTTTTTCATATTGGTTTTACTGACTTCTGGATTTAGGTAGAATATGTTGGAATGCATGTGCAGGTGTTCTGACTCTGTACACAAGTGGGACATTTAGTAGATCTTTATGTTTTTCTTTAGTAGATAAAATTTGCTTTTCCTTCACATATTTATTCTCATTTTCTCATATTCTCACCATGCTTTAAGAATTTAGGTCTCAAACTGTATATGTATATAATAAATAGATATATTTCTCTCAGAAAGGTATAACCAACAGTGGTCTCCCCCTCATCTATTTTGCTGTGTGGTGTGAGGGTTTTTTGCTGACGGAGGTCAGGGGGGATTATAGAGGGAGCACATGCCCACAGCTTTTGTCTGGCCCTTTTTGTTGCATGTGGGTACCTCGTGAGTACACTGGTGTAGGTCTGGGGCAATGAAAAGGAAACAAGCATTTACAGAGGCTTTGCACTGCTGCAAAGGTCATTCGGAGCACCTGAGTGTTACAGCTAGAGACTGACAAATGCCAGCAGTTCGGCAATGAGGGCCAAGCATCACATATTAGCTGAACTTGTAGAAAAGGGACTAAACCATGTCTTTAAACTACATCAAGAACTTCTATGAAGGATGTGTGAGTACGCATAGGACCTTCTTTGAGAATTTTGAGATTTTGTTCATCGCTAAAGACTAGACAAAAAGTTGGATGCTCAGTATTAAAAGATTCAATTTCAAGTTTCAATTCAAATCTGGATTGCTGTTATATGGGATAAAAAGCAAACCGTAGGATTGTGTTTTTCCAGTGTTAAGAGAGAGGTGTTTTTTATTGAAAGAAAAATGATGAAATTATTAAAGTATGATATTTTCTTTAATGTTAATCCTTCTCTCCTTTTTGTGCTATTCCCCCTATATCTGTCTTTCTATCTGTCTTTCTCTCTGTATATCTGTTTTTCTTTTTGTCTCTGTCTGTCTGTGTATCTTTCTCTCCATGTATCTATCCATCTGTTTATTTTTTTGTGATACAGCTGCGGCCTCCCACTGTGATTGGCCAGTTCCACACTTTATTCTTTGGCTCTGTGCGCATGTTCTTCCTGGGGGTTCTGGGATTTGCAGTTTACGGAAATGAGGCCCTTCACTTCAGCTGTGACCCAGACAGCAGGGAACTCAACCTCTTCTGTTATAATCAGTTTCGACCGATAACTCCACAGGTAAAAGAGATTCATCATTAATTTTTGTTGTTGCTGTGTGGGGAGGTTGTTATGTGCTGCTTCTGGAACAGAAATAAGAATATATAAGAATAGAATAAGATATTTTTGTCATGAATGCATGAATTTCTAAAAGTTCCTCTTGCCCTTCCTGAAAGGTGTTTTGGGCCTTGCAACTGGTGACTGTTCTCGTACCGGGGGCTGTGTTCCACCTCTATGCAGCTTGCAAGAACATTGACCAGGAGGACATTTTAGAGCGGCCTATCTACACTGTCTTCTACATCATCTCTGTGCTCCTGCGTATCATTCTAGAAGTGGTGGCCTTCTGGCTTCAAAGCCACCTGTTTGGCTTCCAAGTGCATCCACTGTACATGTGCGATGCCAGTGCACTGGAGAAGGCTTACAACTTCACTAAGTGCATGGTGCCTGAGCACTTTGAGAAGACCATCTTCCTCAGCGCTATGTACATTTTCACCATCATCACTGTTCTGCTGTGTGTCGCCGAGATCTTTGAAATACTTTGCAGGAGACTTGGCTATTTAAACAGTCAATGACCCTTCAGTTTAACAGGAAGGGTCACATGCACCTAAACATTCACTCATTCACTTACACAGGCACACGCTGTCTCACTCTCTCTCTCTCTCTCTCACACACACACACACACACACATACACATACACACAAAAGTGGGAAAATATACGTACCTCAAGAAATGAATGTCTACTGAAAACTTTTTTGTGGTGTAAATGATATTAGGATTATACTTGATTACAAAATATACGTGTGGCTGGCTACTGGGGCACTGGACTTTTGCTTTTCTACATGTGAAACGATCATCTGAAGATGTTTCATATTCAGTATTTGTAAATAATTGTCAAAACATCCATCCAACTTGAGTGACATTATTCTTTACTAAAGGCCAGGACTAATGATATGCTTTGTTACATCCAAAAGGTTTTAGTCACATGGCCCTTGCATGATGTATGGTCATCAACAACACTTGTGAGATGGCTTGGCACAGCACTATAAACTTTTGTATGTGCTGAAGTGATTAATAATTTTGACCATAAGTGTATAATCTCAGGTAGAATGTGACATACTGTGAAGTGACTGGATTTGTACTGGATTTATTTAACCCATTCAAAATTGATACACAAGACTAACCAACTTTTAGCTCTATTTCCCATGATTTTTCTTTCAATAGCATCTAACTAAAGTCATTATGTAGAGGCCTTTTTTCCTCTTTGTAACTGTATTGTCTGGTGTAGTGTTTCATGTTTAACTGTTGCCTGTGACTATGGCTTTGTGTCTACTGTATGTTGTGTTGAAACATATTTTTGAGGCTATTTTATTTGAGGGTGTCGACACATTGAGCTATCTGCATTTATTAAACCAGTGTATCATGTGTTCTGATGGGCTCTCTGATATATTTCTTTGTTGTTTTTGTCATCACTCGTCAATACCACTCTCGTGTGTTTCTTTTCTTATATCTGCAATATAGTGGCTATTTTAAAGGTGCTCTAAGCGATGTGACGCGTTTTTAGGACTAAAACATTAGTTGTTATGTACAGCAAACATCTCCTCACAATCTGCTAGCTCCCTGTCCCCTGAACACACTGTAAAAAAAACGCGGTCTCTGTAGACAGCCCAGGCTCCACAAACGGCTAAAAACACAGTGGGCAAACCTAGCATAACAAACGAAACGAAACATAACAAACATTGTTCCAGCCAATAAACGACAAGAAGGATTTGGAGGAGGGGTTGGGTGGGGGTTGCACGTTCATGAGTCTTTCAGGAAGCATGGGAGGGAGGGGGAGGAGGGAGCTATGCTCCGTTTTATTTGACAATACTTCGAACGTCAACAAGAAGTGACATCAAACACCATCGCTTAGAGCGCCTTTAATATAATAGCTTAATATATGAGAAATAGTTTAAAATAAAACTGATAATTATGATTATTAAGTCTTTTTTAGAGCCATGATGAATGATATGTTTCTTTCTAAAGATAGAAAATGGAAAAGTAAAGTGTTACCCCATCCATAGAAAACACAATTCCTAACTTTAGTGACACCTACTGGTGAAATAAGGGAAGATTTACTCTACACAACTAGGAATAAAAAGTGAGAGTTTGCCCTAACTAGTTCATGGTAAAAATTGTCAGGTGGCAGGTGTACACATTACCTTCTCCACTTCATTTGTTTAGCCAAGAAGGGTTACTTTGGCATGTTGTATACCAATTATAAACATTTAGCTACCATGAGGAAGGTCAGTGCTATAATATTCATTTATCACATTTGATTTGGGTACCCACTGGTCTTTCATTGGTTACAATTGCATTCATTGTTTGTTTTTCTGCTCTTGTCTTATTTCAGCTTACCTCATAAGTTTGGCTTTGAAATTTGAACATCTGCCTCCTCATTGCATACCTGTGGCTAGGTTGTGCCACATCTCTCCCTCTTACATTGCTCAGAGCAACACATTCTTGTCCTTTTTAACTCACATGCCTTTGTGTTTAGGAAGCTTTGGACCAGCCTCTAGCTTTAGACCAGCATCCACTGAGCCATGATGAGATAAACAGCCTTTAATGGCTAAAATAAATCACTAGGTCACCACTGTCATCTGTTCTTATCTCTACTGGACAAAGCATTGCACATTTGTGTGTAAGCTCTGCCAATGTGACCAACAGATGTTTGTGACTACTTTCTGAAATCAAGTGATTACAGAAGGAACCCAAAGTTTAGGTGCTCTTGAAAACACTAGACAAAATGTTTTTTTTTTTTGTTAGAGAAAGACTAAAACATTGCTCATTTCTACAGCGGTGCACAATAGTTAAAGAAGGGCTAAGCAGCATTCTTCGTTTTTTTGTCTCACAAGCTCCCTCTAAAGACCACTGTATTGCATTGTATTGCACTGCATTTTATTGGAGGTGGCCCGCGCTGCTGAACATTGCAAGTGCTGTATCTACCGCTATAGGCCACGGTGGCGCATTCTACACCGTTCGTTCGCCGTGTAATGACTCATTTTAGCATCCTAAACAGTATGAAACGGATTAATTAAATGAAAAATGTTGCATAGTGGGCCTTTAAATTTCATTGAGTATTTTGATACTGGCTTGAATAAATGCATGTATTTTTTTAATGTGTTGAATAAAAGGACACGGTTAATTAAATACAATGATGCAAATATTATGAACAATCAACTTGCATACATCCAAAATATATATGTATACATACATATACAATTAATGAGTACAGTTTATTACAGTACATGTATAATTAAGGTGGATATAAGAGACCACAATAAAAAAATCATTTCCCCCTGGAATTAAATGTCATTTCACCTTGTACCTTGTGTCAAACTTGACAACAAACAAATAAATACAGTACAGTTATCAGCTGATATAAGCATGAAGATTGCATCATCTCAAGACCACATCATATGTATACAAAAGGGATGTCACATGAACACTAACTGGAATGTTAAATATCATAAAATTCCATGATTTTCAGTGATTTAAGAAATATGATTCTAAACTCTAAGAATGCAGTTTAGTGATTAAGGAGAGTGATAAAAAGAGAAAGTGCTTAGTTAATCCCTTGATAAATTAAATTCCCCATCATCACACAAATACAAAACACATTGTTTATGAAGTATTCATTGAGAATAATTTAGAGCTATATCATGACCATATGCCATATATACTTTAATAGTCAACTGTAAAACCTTATGCATGTACATTTTGTGAGATACTGTCTCTAGTTATATATGTTTTTGAATCATGTATGACAACACCATTTTCAGAAAGATGTAATGCTCAGGTAGATGTTGGCTACTTGTGTGTCCAGTTTCAGTGGGGACTGAGGTCAGCTGAGTGAAGAGACACTGACCACCACCTTTCAATTTGAAAAAGTCAAGAAATAAATCAACGGTCTAGGCCTCGCACTCAGACAGTTGTGTGATATCAGCTGGTTACTTCACCCTCAAAGTCCCAGGCTGAAAGCTGGCCACACAAAATATAAATCCCAACAGCAGCATTATACTGGTTGATTGACATAAAAAACTCATTCATAAAGCATTGTCATTATGTTACAATATCTGCTTTTTTTGACCAAGCAATAAACTCAAATACTGTTAGTTTCCTCTCCTACAGTTTTGAATAAAGGGTCTTGCACAACACTGAGAAAAAGTACAGCGTAACATATGAAACAAGAACTGCATCACGTAGCAATCCGCAATAGTAGCTGTATCACTTAAATCTTTAAAAAAGCTACCAGTGCAAACAGAGTTGCATTAAGACCTCATGTCTCTCAGACTCAAGCTAGTCTAATCAAGTGCATTAACACAATACAGTATACAACCATTTCTTTTAATACTCTGGTGTAGGGGAAGCATACTGATTAAGCCCACAGACCCAATGAACACACTAGTTTTTACTTTAGATGAAAATGAATGCAGTGAATTCTAACAGTTGTATTGATATTTTTCTGTTTGTATTATAGAAATATATCTACCCATAAGTAAGATGGAAATAATGAAGTAGAGGATATACAAGGTAATCAGGGGAATGGGTGTACTTAATAGGTATGCTTCCCCCAAACAGTATAGGGCAAACAGTATAGCAAAGGCACAAACATCAGTCTTCTATATTTACCAAAACTGAATCCAATCTAATGTTATTTAAGTATCCTACAAACCTCTTCTCTTAGTAGGAACTTAGAAATTGATTAAATCTCAATATTGCCATTAGCCTTTCAATAATGAAGTGACTTACAAACATATTTATCAAATGTGGGCATGTGTGTCTATGTGTGTATGTACTGTAGATGAGTATGACTGCATGTGTCATCTGGGTTATGTGCAAGGACAAGCAAGGTAGTTTGCATAAGTATTGTTAATCTTTTTACCACATATTGCACCTAAAATTCCATCAAATAAATTATCCCAGTCTCCCTTATCCCCAACTCTCTTCCATTTATTTTAACTTCTCATATCCCTTTAACACCCCCCCCCCCCAACCATCCTCCCTTTTCCCTCATTTCCTGTTTCTATCTCCTTCTGATTGTTCTGTGTGACAGCGGCTCAGCTCTGAGCAGACTTCTCCTCCGCAGTGATCCTGAGAGAGGCGATGGCTTCAGTGCAGGTCTGGACACTCTCCTCTGATTGGGCCTCGCTGCTGCTACTTGGGGCAGCTTCTCCGTCTCTCCTATGGGAGTCCTGAGGGCTGAGGGCAGGCACTCCTTGTTGTCCCGGAGACTCCGGCTCCTGTTCTTTCATAGCTTGGTCACCCAGAGGGCTAGAACCACTCTCCTCTATCACAGGGCTTTGTCGATGGGAGCCTGGTTGTTGAGGCGTGATAGAGGTGGCATCAGCAGGTGCCTGGGCAGGCAGCATCTGGATGCCCCCTATGGGCATTAGAGGCAGAGGTCGGGCCTGCTGTTGGGAGTGCAAGGGCAAGTGGCTAAAGAGGTCAGCATGACCACTGGAGTACTGGCCTCTAGTTGGTGTTTCTACACTGGGGACATGTAGGTGTAGGGTGTTGTGTTTATGTACCTAAGAGGCAAAAGTAAAATAATTAATCAAGAATTCCTCACCACTGCAACATAGCAACTTCAGCAATATAGCAATTTCAACTTCAAACTGGTAAGACTTATGACTTTAGATATTGATATAACCATCATTATCATGTTTAAAAAGTGTTTATTTTCCTATTTGAATACAATACAAAAAATGACAACTTTTAGCAACTTTTAGTAATGACATTTCAGACAAGTTTTAGGGATTGTATTTGAGGGGCTTTTTTAAGTATGCAGAATTTCACATACCTCCAAGCCAGAAGCTAATGGCAGTGCAACAGAAGGTCCATAAGGGCATGTGTCCAATCTCGTGCCTCTTCCCTGTTCCCATGGTGCCCTACTATGCTGAGATCCCCGGCGTGGGGACACGGCCCTGAGCATACCCCGTTGACGTCCCCGGGAGGACAGTTCACGCCTCACCCCCCCATCGTGCCCAGGAGAAAGGGCCCTACACAGAGACCCAGAGGAGAGGTGCTGCAGTGATGACGAATCTCTTCCAAAACACACGTCTCTTTTGGGGGAGACAGCCCTTAATGAGGCTGAATCAGCCCTCGGCGACAGACCTTGTGGCGAACAGTCCCCCCTTCCCCTGGGAGAGGGGCTTCGGTGAGGTGTTAAAGATGGACTCCGCTGGGGGGGCACAGATGTGTCTCTGGGTAATGACAGCAGATATGTGTTAGAGTGGAAAGACGTGGTGACATGTTGTGAGGACATAGCTACACTGTCATTGTCATTCCTAAGCCTTGGCTCGCTCAAGCGAGAATGCAGGTCGCTGCTTGCCTCTCCAGGCTGTCGGGTGTGGGCATCTCTATCCCTGCCTGAGGCTGACGGGTGAACCTGGATGCTAGGGAGCTGGGAAAGGTAGCTGGGAAGATGCGGGGAGTTGATGGCACATGGCAAAGGACTAGTGCTTCTTGAACGAGTTCTCGGAGTGGAACCATCTTCATCGTCATCGTCATCATCATCTTCGTCCATCTCATCTACATCATCATCAGCACCATCGGAGTCATCTACATCAGAGAACTGGTGCTTGATTGTGGTACCCAATGCCTTTGATTTAGCTGTTGCCTTAAAGATATCCTCTGTATTGTCTGAAATAATACAAATTTTAGGATTTGTATTACATAAGAGAAACAGAATTTTGCCCTCAATTGCCACAATATTATTGCAGTAATCATTCTTGTATGGCACGAACTGCTTTACAGTTTTTGTTAGGAAAAGCCAATACATCAATAATAAGAAGATTAAGAAGATTACCCAGGCTGGTAAGGCTTGCTGTGTTCAGCTTACCTGTGTCTTCCACACTGTCTATGGATGTGAAGGACACCCCAAGCTCCAGACACTTCTTCATATGGGCTTTGGACTTCATATGTTTGGTGAGATTTCCTTAAAAAATCCCAAAAACATTTTAAAATGTTCATACTAGAAAATATTTACTCTTTATGCTCTTTATACTCTTTATGATGATCACTGGTAAAAGTTATATTAGAAGCTTACCTTTCGTTTTAAAGGCAAAATGACAGGATTTGCACTCGTAAGGTCTAATGTCTGTGTGAGTGCGAATGTGTTTCTTCAGCATGCTGGGTTTCTTACAACGAATCCCACACTCTTCACAGATATACTTTCCCCGGCCGCGACCTCGCACGTAGACATAGTCTTCTGTGGACTTAAAACTGCACAAGACAATAGGAATTTGATTCTCATTGAGAGAATTGAGAAATAACTAATGAGATTTTTAACATATAAAACATTATAACTTCAAATTACCTCAATTTAATAAATTAGAAAGATTGTTTGAAAGGTCACTCACCCTCCCTCAAATATTTTGATACGGGTGGGTTCAGGTTGTTTTGGTGGTGTCTCCATCTCCTTGTGATCCTCCATCACATTTTTATTACTGGATCTGATGCCCTTCACAGCCCGCTTGTATGTCAACATCTCCTCCTCTGCAAAATCTGGCTTCCCCTGTAGCTTGATACAGGAGTAATAGTGTTAAGCACCTTCAAGTAAGTGTTGAATGGTAAATTTATTCAAACTGAGGAAACATATCCTGTTCATAATGTGTACAAAGAGTACTTGAGTTCAAATTTGAGGGATGATAATAACAACTATGACCATTTTTTGCTTACCTCTCCAAACCTTTGCTTCCAGAGAAGAGAAGACGCAAGTATTCCAGGTTGATACATTGCTGCAATGGTGTAAATGTCTGAGTGTTTTTTCTGCTTAGTGCGGAGAAGAGCCAGTATTGTTTTGGTTGCCATATTGGGTGGGTTTGGGTCAAAGGATCTGGTGCACCATGTGGCATAAACTGAAAACAGTGGGGCAGCCTGGGCACTGTTTGGCTTGGTAGAATGGAGGTAGCACCAACTCACACATGTTGTTGTGTGAAGGCTTGGGAACTTTGAGAAGAGATGCACATTGGCAAAATCAGCAAGCAGCATAGCAGCACCAAATCCGTGACTGGCAATGAGTTTCTGCAGATCTCTCTCCTGGCTTGTGCCAGGACAGACTGTTGAATCAGATGTAGGTCTGGTATCCTGTTCAGGTTCATCCATATCTATAGTCTGAGGAGACTCTGGTCCACCATCAGATGAATAGCGGAACTTGTGTGGTGATACCATGGGCTTGTCTTGCAGTTGAGGTTGTATATCAGACAAAGAGGAGTTTAAAACATCGGACAAGGATGGAGATATTCCTTTTGGCATTCTCTCCTCCTTAATTCTGTCTTTATGCTGTGAAATGTCAGGATTTCCAAGCTCTACAGCACTCAGCTCTGCTACAATTTGACCATACATCCTCTCCTCTTTGACCCGCTTCTGCTGTTTTGACTCTACAAAGAGGTCTATGCTGCTGGCAGGAGAAAGCATGCGTTTTGCTCTTGCACCACTGGGTGCCTCAGTGGTTGAGATAGTTTTGGAGGTCAAGGACAGAGGTATGCCTGTCTTAAGTCTAGCTGGAGATAGCTCTGGGTTGTACAGAAGACTGCTAGGTTGTCCAGAGACCTGAGTTATGTCAAACCCAATCCCTTGCATCATTGCAATACTGGCCAGAGAGCCCTGAGAGGCAGCACCACAAAACACCAGAGAGGAGCCAACGTTCCTTGTTTGGCTGTCAAAAATCTGAGACAAGCTGGAGTAGGTAATGCTCCCATGGGATGGCACCTGCATTTGAATTCTCACAGGAACCAGTGACGCAGATGATGTTTGAAGAGATTGGAGGTTTGGAGGTACAGGTGCTAGATGTGGCTCTGACGAAACATGAGTGGCTGAGGAGACCCTCTTGAGACTCTTAACCAAGTCTTCTGTTGGAGACTTTTTGTCGATTGGAGCTTTAGCTTGATGATAAATGCTCTCTTTTGATGGTAGGTGGAGTTGTCTGCTCTGAAGATCTTGTAAATGATGCCAAGGAAGAATGTGGAGGGGGTCATCAGGTTTCCAGTAGTGGCCTGATGTCACAGGCAGGAAAGAGGCCAGATTTCTTGGAATCATATGGTAACCTATGGTTTCATGGGCCTGTGGGATTTGCTTGTCAGGGGATTGGGTTCCTGTCTGCATCTCAACTGCTCCTTCAGGGCTGCTAGCTTGAATATAGCCTGGGTACTCTATGTCTGGGGAGATCTTACTCACTCTAGTTGCAGAGTAATCTGAGTAAGAACTTGGGTTAAGATATATGGGCTCTGAGTCCTGTTTGGCAGAAAAATCAACACACTTCTCTTGTGTTGATGTCTCTGGCTCAACACTTAATGATGCCTGTCTCACCAGGTAACCTCTTCTGCGCTGCTTTATTCCTCCTGCACTGGCATAAGTCTCTCCTTGTCTGGACTTGGATGCAGGGGAAAGGCTTCCATAGTCAAATGACTTGCTTCGTAACTCCGGGAGTTCAGTTGCCGATATGAATGGAGCCTGCTCTGAAGCTGATCGCCTCATCTCTTTCTGCCGGTGTTCACCAGGAATAGAAAGAGTGTGCCCACTTCCTGGCACAGACAAGAACTCCAAAGGTTTGCCGTACTCATCTAATTTTGTCACAGGTGCTGAAACAAGGCTCTCATCTCTATCAAGGGACAAAGAGAAACTTGAGCTGTGAGACAAGTTGCTGTCTTGACTTGGACTCCTGGAGAGACTGGTACAGGCAGATTCAAAACTGGAGTCACCTGAAGAATACTCAAGGTCTGCTAGTCTTATTCTTTTCTTTTTGGGTGGTAGCTTCTCTACTGGAAACTGAGACAAGGTTTCACTTCTTTGGGGCCACTGAAACTCCTCTGCTGGCTTGTCACGATGTTTGACCTGGGACTCCACAGGCTTTGGAGATCTGTCCGGTTCTTCTGTCACCCTAATTTCAGGAACTTGGATACTAGGTTGACCAGTTAATTTGCGGGGTTCAGAACCTGGCTGTGATGACTTAATGTCCTTGAAGTGACTAGAACCAAACAGAACATTCAGCTGTGTCTCTCTCTTAATAGTTTTTACATCACTTTGCTCAGTCATCGTTTGGAGACTTTTGTCTCGGTGATGAGGCTCACCTTCACAATGTCTTTCTATGGAACTCATTCTGCCAACAGAGTTTGTGTGCTGAATTACAGAGATAACATTACTTTGACTCACATTCTGCTTTGATTCACATTCAGCTGAAAGATCAACCATTTCAACAGATTTCACAAATTGGCTTGAAGAATCTTCCTCTTCCATGACACCTTTTTGCTTTCTACGCTTTCTTGTAGCAGAGTCTGTTACACAGCAATGGTGTGTCAGGAAATGTTCAGCTTCAGATGAAATATCTGTCCCAGCTCTTGTGCTGTCCACATGGCTCTCATGTGATGGCAGCTCAAAAGCAGCTTGCCTCATAAGTCTCCTCATCCCTCCTTGGCCAGGATACATTCCATCATCTGATGTCATTCTTTCATCAAAAGAATTACTAGTGCGAAGACCTGGAGGAACACTGAGATCTGTTGCAGTTGAAGTTGGCAAGGAGTTGCTCCGTATGAGGGAGGCTGCATCTAAAGGAGCCTCGAGCTGATAGGATGTGACCATTTGATCTGATTTTGGAGATTCATAACCTTCATGCGGCCAATTTGCCTCCAATTTGATTAATCCAGCCAAGTCTTTTTTGCATGTGGACATGTGCATGCTCTCCTCCGGTATCTTACTCTTCCCTGGTTTGACCATAAAACTTGATCTGCTGTCATTTGTGTCTGTCATACAGGTTTGAACTGTGATTGATTGTCTTGGCTTGGGAGAGGGTCGATAACACTTCCCAAACATAATCTCTTGGTATGTTTTGACATTTGTGCATGGTGGACTGACTTGCTGCTCTGCACTCTCTGAACGAGAGAAATAGCCAGAGTCTGTACTTCCTTTGCTACAGGAACTGGGGAGAGACAGAGAATGCTCAGAGTCTTGGCTTCTTTTTTCTGAAAGACGGAGTGCTAGTTTCTGCTTGATGGTGCAGGACTCCACAGCCTGTTCAACCTCAGTTATAGATGGAGTGGCTCTCATTTCCCTGAACCGGGAAAGAGAGACCTTTCCTGAAGCTGACATGATTTCTTTTCTGGTGACACTTGGTGTGGTCACCTTTACAGATGGTATGCCTGACTTCACTTCTGTGCCCTCAAACGAGCTCACACAGTCCAGAAACAAATCTTCTGAACCCTCTTCATCAGTATCTGTGGTCTGCTCAGCATCTGACTGCATCTCTCCTTCCACTGTCAGAAGTTCTTGATCCACTCCAGAGGGATGGGCGTCTTTTTCTGACAATGCCAGCAAACCAGCTTTTACGGCATGTGTGTGAGACTTTCTGTGTTTGTACAAATTGCTCTTTGTCTTGAAGGAGAACCCACATGGGACACATGGGTAGGGTCTCTCACCGGTGTGGGAGCGAATGTGCTTTTTCAGGACACTGGGCTTGGCGCAGGCTCTCCCACAGTAGTGGCAGATGTATTTTCCTGGTTTCTTTCCAGGTTTTTGATCTCTTTTGTTCAGCCCCTCTGCTAGCTGACCAATTCCCAATTGATAGAGCTGTCTTGAGGTGGCTGAATAACCAGCCATTTTCTTTCTGAAATGTACTCGACTCTGCTCAGAGGGTTGAGAAGCCATGAGGTTCCTTGAAGTGAATGATTGTGGCTGCCTAACAAAAGGCCATGACTGCGTTGATCCACAAGAGGCGGAATCACTGCCATCACCAGACTTGGGTGAGAATGAAATGTGATAGTGGCCACTAGTGTTGGGGACCTGGAACTGCTGTAGTTCTAGTGGTGGTGACGTTCCAGAGGTAGGTGTGTCTGGTGAGCCAGGAACAATGCTGCTCACTTTTTTTGTCTCACACTTTTCTTTTACATTTATACTGTTCTGAGTTCTTCCTCTGAATGAGGCCTGGGGGTTCTGCTCTGTAGTGACCTTTGAACACCTCAAGCTGTCAGTGCCCTCAAGTGACTCCATGACATCAATGCCAGTTTATGTCTGATGAGTTAAGGCTGTGTCCTTTACATTGCTTAAGCACAGTCTCTGGTTAAGGAGATGTTAGAACAATCTCCCTTCTAAAATCCTGCCATCACATTCGGCCTGTTCGAAGGATCTTCCTTTTTATGGTTTATTCACCTGATGATTGCCTCTTCTCCAGTGTCAATACAACACCATTTTTTCAGCAATGCTGTCAAATTTGACCTGGCATTTTTTAGAAGTAAGAATATATCCTGACTGTGTCCTCTTCTGTGGCTTACTAATGAGCTGTTTCAGCCTTGTCTGAGAAGAAAAAAAAACATTAAGTTTACAATTTCAGGAAATAAAAAAATGTTTCAAAATCAAATAGATTTACAAATGCAGTGTAAATGTATTATCTTTGATATATTACCATATATATTTAACACATGAATTAGTATATAGCAAAACAGACATCTTTAAATTGTGTTATGCAATGACAATGAGAATAATAATAATAACAATAACAATAACAACAATAATAAAAATAATAATCATAATGAAGAAACTGAAGTGAAGGCTCAATGAGAAAAATTGTGCCTTTGTGTCCTGTCAGGCACCATCTGTTTCAGTGGAGATGACTGTGGCACAATCAATATGTAATATTAGTCTTATTTTTCAAAATGTTTTCATGGAAGATTGCGGTTTTATCCTACATCATTCAGAATTTATTCAAGGCAAGTATGAACATGCACTATGGTAAACAAGCTGTGTATGTGAAAGGCAATGTAATAAAAAGAACATAACATGTTTTAATAGTATCTACATTTGCTATACAAAAACCTTCTCAGGTCTCAAAAGCACCATTTTAGTGGTACAACTTGTTAGTGTAACTATATGACTACAGTCCTATGGGAGTTTTTTACATTTCAGCAAAACCATGATAACATTACTCTGCTATCTGTCTGGCTGGGACTTGTTCTGGGACATGACATGGTGCAAATGATATAAGCCAACAGGTGCTGCGCCTCTGACGGCATTCTCACACCCTCTGGGAGGCTTCGTAAGACATTCATTTCCAATAAGAAGAAATGTCTCAATGTAGTTAAGCTACTTCAACAGGCTCCAATGACAAGATAACGACAGGAGTGCATATAAGACAGTATGAAATATTTTTATAATTTATGGATATGGATGTATCAAAGAGGTTGTCTGTGATTTAGTGTCGGAAATGGTGTTGTGGTGACTCTACAACCAATCAAATTGTACCCCTCCCTCTTTCAGCTCTGAGGGACAGTGTTGATTGGCTGGGATTGCAAATGGTTTAGTCCAAGACACTATTTTGTTTCTGTGAGAAATCTAGTCTAAGTTGAGGTATCCTTTGAAACTTAATTTCATTTGACTAACAGCAAAATCTTACACCTTATAATCTTACAATCTGGGACAACACTGAATTCAATCAAGGAGAAAGTAAGGGACTATTTATATGAAATAAATTGCCAGTTAACTACACATCAGAAGACATACAGGGACTGGGAAATAAATAACTTATTAAAAGTTTATGAGGTTCAGATTATCTGAAACCAGGCATTACATTTCATTTGAATTATGAAGAAAATTGAATTTGAGCCATTAAATAAATAAAGTACCAAATATAAATATAAATCTAGAATATATGAAGAGTTCAGATGCAAAACTATTTATGTCAAATTTCATAAGTATGCAGTCATCACCATCAAATAATAATTTGAATATTATTATCAAGTTAAAACAAATCAATGCAAAACAATATGTGGAGCTTGACTAAAAACAAAGTTTATCAGATTTATATACATTTCAGTATATTTCATACTGAAAATGTGAATTCACACTGCAAATGGAACTCCTTAAGTGTTATTACCAAATACCATAAATAGGGACCCACAATTCTATATTAGGATCAACTAGATTTCCTTCAATAGTACTGTGAATGAAGAAGACTACTCTAGAAGAAGAAAAAAATACATTCTGCCACTAGATTAAAAGCAAAGTGTATTTCTCTGTGATGCCAAAGAGGAAAGAAACTGGAGCCATGTTGGCATCTGTGCTGGAAACACACATGCTTATGAGGATAACCCAGGTGCAGTAATGGCCGCTGATGGACTGATGAAAATGTCATATGGGACGAGGAGTTGAACCCCCCAAAAACAGACCTACCCGCAGCTCTGAGCACCAAGGAGCAACCGCTCATGGAGAGGAAAGTGTTGGTAACTGGTGAGTCATGAGGGGGTGGGCCTCATCAACTGTCTGGCTAAAGAAAAACACCAAGAGACGAAAACAATTTAGTAGTATATGCCAATAGAGGCTATCTACCAGTTACTTTCTGCACTATCAGTCATTTTCATATAGAATAATTCACAGCATTAAAAAGGCCCATCTGGCATACCGTCAGTGACTCAGCTGTGAAACTAGATTATTCATAGCCACTGTTGCCGGAGCTATGTTTGACATTCTCTTTTTTTGAATCATTTAAGTTATTCATAATATGCCCACAAAAAACCTGCTACAGGATACTACTGCCAGGAGCTTATGGTTCCTATCTGACTGTGTCATGAACCCTGTATTGAATCTGAGATTAAACATTCTGGGGAACTGATCCATTTACTATTCTGTTCATGGATCCGTTTTTTTTTTAAATGTTTTTTTATGTTGTTTTTTTTATGATAGCCTTGCTATCTCCTAGATTTGGTTGGAGGGGGTGGTGGAGTGGAAGGGGGATCCGTTACTTGTGCTTCCGGGAACTTGTTTTCTCATCCAAACACCAGCGATGTGAGAGGATCGATACGGTGTAGGATGCCCATGCAAAGCTGTGGTTCTGACAATGACTCCCAGGACAAACCGCTCAGGGTGACTCTGCAAGGCTCTGGTGAAAGACCCCTCTGCCTCATTATCATGTCATGGTTAAATGCAAAACTGAGCACAGAGGGTGCCCACTGCCCAGAGAGGGACTTCTCTGAGAGGCACTGGTCATTAGGGTCTCTGCTCTTGTTTTTCACAACACCTCTCTTTCTCTCTCTCTCTCTCTCTCTCTCTCTTTCTCTCTCTCTCTCTCTCTCTCTCTCTTTCTCTCTCTCTCTCTCTCTCTCTCTCTCTCAGCCCCCATCCCCTCCTATAGCCATGTCAAATGGATAGACTGTTTTCTATGTAGGGTTGCTATGGATACTGAGATAACTCCTACTTATTCATATCCCCTTGGTACAGTATGCATTCTATGAGAGAGTGGACAGTTAGATGGGGGAAGCATGGAGAACCCCTGCTCTTTGCATCCTACATGTGAGTGAATCATTTTGTGTCATACCCCTCATAAAACATTATCTTAATTCACTATAAAAAGAGATTTCATCAACGTGATTAAAGACATTCGCTACATTTATACTTCACCGGGACAAGGAAATTTGGTCAGGTTTTTGTTGAATGTGTATGACATGTGTATGAAGTCATTTGAATGACCTCTCTCACCATATATCAGAAATTGGCTGATCCCCTTAATATGGTCTTGAAAGCAAAATGAATGGCTGAAAAGATGAATGTCTTAAACAAGAAGAGATCATTTGAACTTTGAGGAAATTGCCTTTGCATTCCCCCCTTTAGGCCAAGACACCCACATTAAAACCTGTGTGAAGGCAGATTTGTGGCTCATTCCTACCCACTCTCCTTCCTTCTTGCAGTGGGTAAGAGCAGATAATGTTATGAGAATTTTAAACACGAATCCAACATTAGTTGGAAAATCACGTTGCCACGGCTCCATCACACTTAAGGTTGATATTTTAGTCCAGGATAACTAGAGCTGCCTTGGAGAGTGAATAATTTCCATACTCTCAGTAGCGAAGAGTGTGAGTTTTTAACAAGGGTGTTATCTGGTTCAGACCTCTGCGCACTTGCTTAATTAGGACATTCAGATATGCTCCTGACATTACATCAAGGAAGGGAAAAGCAATGAAATGGTTGCATAATACAGTCCTAGTCTCTGGCGATTAAAACTTTAAAGTGATATTACCAGGGTGAAAGTGAAACTATATCACTGAGAACCTGTGAGGGTGACTGGAGCCTTGATATTCTTTTTTCTGTTTTGTGTGTGTGTGTGTGTGTGTGTGTGTGTGTGTGTATTAACAACTGTGTTTGATGTAAAGGCAGCAAGTGTCTGGAATAGCTGCAGATATGTCTTTGTAAAAGGTGTGTACAAGATCCCTGTTCCAATAAGTCAGCTGTGTTTGGAATATGTGTGTGGTGCACATGTGAGTGGGCTGTGAATGAACGTGTTTGGGGTGGAGATATCAGTGTGTTTGTGTTTGCATGTGTGTTAGTGTATGTGTGTGCATCGGTAAGAGTGGACAGTTTGGAGTAAGAGATCTGGGTGATGGGGCGACAGAATGTAAACGTGGTGGGAGAACTTGCCTGGGGGGGGTTCAAGGTCATTCAGGCCTCACTGCCGGGTTTCCCCCTGAATGAGGGCTATTAATACAAACAAACAGCCATAGTGCATCCACTGAGATGCTCGGAAAAAAACGCACTCACACACAGTCCACAAGCCCCCCCCCCCCCCCCACCCCCCCCCCCCCCCCCCCCCCCCCCACACACACACACACACACACACACAACCACCACACACACACAGGGCTGAGATGGGACAGGGATCGAGACACAGCTTAAAAATACATCCACTGTCATATGAGCACTTCACTAAATCCACATCTTGACCACTAGAACATCCTTTTACAATCTCTTTGTCTCTGCAAAAGCTGCCTCTTCCATTTGGTCTCAGCAGTGAAAGAGTAGCTGGGGTCTGAGAAACCTGGCAAAAAGTTCAATCACTGTAAAGGAACCAACATCTTAAGGCCAAGCTCCCTGCTGCAGCATCTGTGACAAGCTATGGGAGAGATCAGAGAATATCCCTGACTTGAGTGGATAACTATTCATTACATCATTCTTGCAACATATACTGTACACACACACACACACACACACACACAGACACACACATATATAAAGAAGCAAATTCATAACGCATACACTCTTCTTCTAACACCAACTAGACCACTGACAGATTGACACTTCCTGACCCATTCGTTTTCCCTACAGCTACAGAGCAACAGAAACACCCTCGAAGCCCCTTAGGCAGAAACACGCCAGCCCTTCGCGCTATCACCGTACATCACAGCTCACAGAAGGAACTGCGCGCTGACATAAGACTCACTTCAACGTGCAACGACCCACCATCTGAAAAGCACATCAGCTGCGACAGACATCAATGACATTTAACATCATCCCTTCACTGACCTGCTATACAGACAGCCTCCAATTCACCACATCTGGCCAGATTTCTGTTATATTCCTTATCACTCGTCACGGCTGACCTCTCACCAGGGTCAAGGGGAAAAAGCCAAACGATCGTGGAGAAGCGAATGTCTTGCCGTCTGCGCGCACAGCACAAGCACTGATGTAAGTGAGTCACCACAGAAAATACCTCACAGAGACGCGTATCCAGGAACAAAAATAGCAGCGGGGCCCAGAGAAGGATTATGCAACAGCCCACTATAGGGCTCTTCTGCAGTGCAGCTTAGCGCGGCAGGCTGCCTGAGCGCACGGCTTCTATCCACCGGAGAGCCCTTTGCCGCTGAGCGGGAAGCTCTGCTCGCTGTTTAAGGAAAATGAAACACTGATCCCACGTAGACGACTGTTCGGGAGGGATTATTTAGACTAGGATGGTTGTAGCAGAGTTGCCGTCTCGTGTTTATAATCACCCCTTCCTCTCTGACAGAACACCGGGAGGAATGACTTGCTCTGTTTCATCTGAGGGGTAGCGCAGAGTACTACTGCTGTAGAATGTCCCCGCGCGCACGCATACAGCCTTAAATTAGGGCAGCGGTCTCCGTGGAGAGATTCCGCCAGGAGGATCGCACTGGCCTTCCTCATTTCTGTGTGGCACAAGCTGACCTGATTGACAGCCGCCTGTGCGTGGTCATCGCGCTCTCAGCACAGCCCAAGGCCACAACATCCTGCTTTATACACACCGCAGGGGAAAACGGTGAACCTCGCAGGCCGTTTAATTACACGCGTTGCACAGTGTGTGCATTCGATTAGAGATACATATGTTTTTGGACAAATTTTTGACATAATGTTATACTCAGACCACTATCAGGTCCCCAACAGCTTTACGAAGAGGCACTTCTCTCTTCCTTCTGACGTCTAAATTCTAAGACGTCAATAGACAAACATTTTGATGAAAAAAGTTCCAAGCATCTATTATTTGACTATAACCTTGCCCATTTAATACAATACAATTTACACAACTAAAAATATTTGACCTGCTTTGACCACCTTCTTAAATTTCAGGGGGAGAGGACAACTGGAGGGAGCCATGGTTGTGAGGGGATTATGCTAGTATGGTAAGAGACATATACTGTTCACATGCAATTTAAGTGCCTGTAGGTAACACAATCCATATTATTATAACCATGCACACTTAGAAATTTGCATATGGTTTTGACACTTGTCAGCTGTTGAGATCAGCAGATGTACAGGGAATATAAATAGCCTATGCATGGCTTTCCCTCACAATCGGACGGCTCAACATTTACTTATTGCTTTGCTTTGGGATGGCTCATGCCACCCCCACCCACAAATACTGTATGATTTGCCCTCCCACCCCCACTCCCACCCTGTTCTGTTCTATTCTGTTTGGCATCCCTCTCTGAGGCATACAGTCCTGCTGACCGGCTCAAATCCAAATGTACATGTGATTCAATACTAGCCAGCCACCTTCTCTCTCCACTTACAGACTATTCGTGACATTAGGGCCAGACAAACAGAAAACAAGAGTTTGATACAGACAAAGAGGGGCCAAGAGGACAGGATATGACAAAGGAATTAATTTACAAAAACAATTCATGCAACTCAGCTTCTGATGATAATTTCTCTTTTCACAGGTCCCAGGGAAGATATGTGAGCTTCTCGTGTGCATGTTCCTTTAAATGCTCATGCTATTTTAATGAGGCACTTAAATAATTCAAGAAACAAGAGCAATTAAAGGTATTACCATTACAATTAAGTTGGACTTCTTTGATCTGTATGCTATATTTCGCAAAGCAAGTGTACTTGCTAGTGTCGGATCATTATTACAACTACAACGTTATTACAACACAACTCACACTGCTCAGAAATGGTTGTTAATTTTAGGGACAGCTGCTGTGGCCTAGCCACAGAGGCACTTGTCCATGGTAGGGGACTTCAGACCTGTCGGCTAGCATGCAGAGCAATTGACACAACAATGGCAGATCAACTTTAAAAGCTTGATGACTCACGATCACAAACCCACCTGTCAGAAATTTGACTGATGGTTCAATATCATGGGGTGGTGGTGGTGCGTGTCATATTCAGTGCATCTGAGCTGGTGCAGCCAGGTCAGACTGTGTGGGCAGCACAGTACATGATGTCCTCTTTGTCAACCGTGAAAACACATTTTCCCATCATTAATTGATCCACATCTTGCCTCTTTAGAAACACAATCCTGCATTAGTGTTTGGCATAAGTAAACCACATGGCATGTAGGCCTATGTAGCATGATACTGTCTATTATAGTCAATTGGGCATCATTTGGGAGGCTTTATGTAAATGCTCAATGTAAATGTCAGAGCAACAGGCAGACGGTTTAAATGAGGAATAGTGACATAGGAATAGTGACATAGAGGAATAGAAACATGCAACAGCTTGATGCAGGCTCATGCACGGCTGTCTGCCTGCCCTACTCTGAAGAGCCACATTGTTCATGTAATTCCACCAAGCCATTGGAATACAAGTACTCAAAGCATTCCCATGGCAACGAGATGCTGGGTTCTGCAAAGGATTTTCAGGCGTTGTCTCTGATGCATGCACGTGAGAGAAAGAAACCTATACAGGAGGCTCTCTCACACCATATACTGAAAACACACTTGATGACAGGCACATGTTAAGAATGCACATAAATGTTTATAAACAAAAATATTACCATACTCATAGCATTTGCCTAACATCGAAAAATCCTCACTGTGAAGTATTTTTGTGAAAGAAATGTGACAGCAAGTTCCACGATAATTTCAGTATTTCACATACCTCAGAAGATGCTTTTAAGTGAATGGGTATCTCTGAAGAACCACAGGGAAAACTTCCAAGTGCACCCCCTCCTAGTTTGTTATTAAAATAAAAAGTACCTCGATGCAGTGCTCCACAAATGTGTCTTTTACTCCTCCATTCATTGTGCCAGCTGACACAGGTCGGGCGGTGCTCAACCGCTCACCTGATACAGGATCTCCGGTTCCATCCCACCCCCTTCAATGTTCTCACAGGGTGCAGCTCTCAACGATGCCACCCACCTCTCCCTCCACTTTTCTGTTCCCCTTCCCTCCCCACTGCACGCTGGGTATTCACAGTTCCACTCCAACACACGCCGAGTCCCGGTACTGTAACTCCCTCCGAGCCTTGGCGAGCCTCTCAGCAGCGTCTCGACAGGAAGCCAACGGGAATCATATCTCTTGGTATAAACAACACCTGGCCTGTTGATTGGCTCATCACCGTGACAACCATTCTCAAGCACTTCTGAGTGGGAGGAGTAGGAGGGTGCAATGACAAGAGTTGGGGGTGTGGGGATGGTCAGGGGGAGAAACAGAGTGAGGGAGGGAGGAAGGGGGACTCACAGAACAGAAATAGAACAAGGCTATTTTACCTCTATGGCTGCACAATACTCAGACAGGGAGGGGGAGGACACAACGAGGGGAAGAGAATAAAAGAGAAGGAGAAAGTGGATACAGCAAAGGGAGAGACTGAGAGAGAGAGAGAGAGAGAGAAGCATCTCAAGGACAACACATGTAGACTTTGGCTCACAGTGAAACACTGCGTCCAACAAACTGTTTTTGTTTTTCAATAAAGCCAGACTGAATGGGAACTCCTTGCTGTTTTATCTCCTCAACTGTGGCTTCCTGAGACGTACATGTATGGCATTTTAACACCAACGGCAGCTGGCAATTAGGACTTAAAATGCAGAAGAATGTACAGTTGCTCGTCATTAAATAGCCTCTGAAAAAATTCCTTCCTGTTCCAGTAGACACACTCCTCTTGCAAAATACACCATATACTGCGACAGTCTTCACTAAATTAACAATTTCCACTGAAAAGGTAGGGGTAGCTTCAAATCTAGCTGGGGTCACTGTTGTGATATAACTGCACACTCGGCAGGATCTTTGCCACCACACCCACAGATGACCTTTCTGTCCACATGAGCCGAGTTAACACTGAGACAACATCAAAAATCTCAGTGATTCACCGTCAGTGGCCATTTCACCAGCTGTTTTATTTCTGACACATTTGCAGCTCCCTGTTACTTGCTCTGGCGATTGAGCTTTGCATTAAAATGCCTGAACCTTCAGGCCAAAGTCTTGACTTCTCCTGGAAATGCATTAACTGGATTCTTCAGGTTGCCATACTTATACTCTTACAAATGAGACTCACTACTGTGTTTGTGATGGCTGTACATCTTATTTTTCATCTGGATTTGTCCAGTCTGGGTGTGTCAGTAGATAAGGCCAAGGGATATGAGTTGTTCCGATTCTTATTCATCATGCATCATCACACTGACTCTATTCTTTCTCATCTCATCTGCATTAATTAACAGAGAATTAATTTTGTGTGTGGGAAGGTGTGTACATATGAGTGTCTGTGTGTGTGTGTGTGTGAGTGAGAGAGAGGTAGAGAGAGAGAGAGACAGGGAGACTAAGTGCATGTGTGTCTTCTCACTTGGCTCGTTAGTGATAATTTAGCTTATGGCATGTGCAGGAGCCAAGCATTAGCAATTTCCAGAGGTGATATTCCAGAGAGTCAAGAGAGACAGGGAAAGAAAATAAAAAAATTAAATAAATAAAAATAAAACCCAGCTCTGTCACATCCACTGCAGCGCACCTCCAGTCAGTTCTGGAGATGGGCCTTTGAACAGAGCTGTGTGCTTGATCCAAAAGAACTAAGGGAACGTCAGACGTCTCTTCACACACGTTGACCTGGGACGCCCAGAAGCTGTCATGATGTCATAATTGTTGTTGACGCACACGGCATGGTGATCATGCTGTTCTATAAATAACATCAGAGGTGATGGGCTTTTATCACAATCTACCAGGCTTGCTATTGAATTTTTAATTCTTTGTGTGCACACCAAATGTAAATGCTCCACAAATCCGCATTAAAGGGACGGGCAAATGTCCCCAATATGCCCAGCTCCTGGAGGACTTCAAGATGCTACAAACTACTAATACATCTTATCAACAACAAACACATTTCTGACACCAACTTCCTAACTTTCTTTTCCTTATTCAAAATGAAAACTCAAAATGTGAGATAAAGGAGAAGATCTCCGGCTCGCAGTTTGTGGAAAGCTGCCTGAATAGTCTACACCCATAACAGGCATCGCCATTCCAGACATAGCAGAGGAGGTGGCATACTTTCCATCTAGCAGTTAAAAGCCATCACTAATTGACCCCAGTGCTGCTGCACATATGGACAGACATAAAAAGAGTAGCCAGCTGACTGACGGGGGAAACCCACAAGGGTTGGGGGACGTAACTCTGAGAGTCTGGCTGGGTGAGTGTTTTTATGTGTGTGAGCGTGTGCGTTGGGGCGGGTGTTCTGATAGGTGTCCTGTTCATCTGCCGACTGGTTGGAACACATGTGTATTTCCTTGTATCGTAATACAGAGGTGTTGAGTGGGGTGTTCCTCTTCTAACTCTGTAATACAGAAGTGTCTACAGGTGCAGGCCTATTCTGTCAGTTTCGCCTATTTTGTTTTCCATCAAGCATTTGCATTGTTTGTTAAAGTTTGCATGCTTTGTGCATTTATTCAAATAGGTCAGTGCAAAAGAACAAGTGTAGAAAAACTAAAGATAGGTAGGACTAGATCTGAGAGGAAATTTTACACAATTATGATTTATAATCTTCCCCTTAAAGAAAAATAAGAGTGGAAAAGACTTTATATCTTGATAGTAGAAATGACTCCATATTTACCTATGCTGTAAATTTATTCACACTTTAAAATCAGCCATACTGTAAATGCTCTAGCGTAAATGAAAAGAGCAAAGCTGATATCTGCAGCCTGATGGCCTCTGAAGTGGAGGATCCCCCTGTTGTCCCCCTTTCTGTCAGGGAGAACAGACTCAAGAGCCCCCAACCCCCTACTGGCTCTCACAGACGCTGTCTCAACAGAGACCCCAGCATGTGCCAGAGTACACGCACTCAGACCTCCTCTAACCATCCGAGGAGCTGTGTCTGGCCACAGTTTGAGAGAAAAACCACCAGCAAAAAAATATATATGGGTGGGGGCAGGGATCTGATGGAAAAAATATACTACTGTTGTTTAAACATTTTCTTTCTGGGGTGGAAAAAATAAATATAAAAGAAAACATATTTACATTTATGTTGTAAGGCCGTCATGAGCGTGCATCAGATTTATTTTCCTGCTCTGACGTGTGTGCGCCCAGCTTGTGATCTTGAAAAACAGTGCGTTGCTATTCTTGGCTGTTCAGCGGAGGTGTCTGAAAGAGGCGAGGGAAGTGGGAATGCGTGTAAGTGGGAATGTGTGTGTGTGTATGTGAGAGGGAGAGAGGGAGAGAAACAGAGAGAGGGAGCGAGGGTGTGTGCGTCAGTCTGGTGTGTGTGCTCTCATCAGGCTCCCCACACACTGCCAGGCATGATGGGTCATTCACACTCTCTACTCCTCCCTCGCTTCCTGTGAAGAGAAAGAAGCTTTGCGTCAATCAGATCTCTTTCAGTCACGATTTAGGCGTCTCTCCAGAGGCAGGCTGTCTCATGATCATACAGCTTCAGGAACAGCAGCTTATACCTTCAACTTTCATCAGGGGGACTGTTGCGTGAGCTTAACCAGACAGATTTCATGAGTGGTTATGTGACAAGAACTTTCAGCTCTTTGTTTTTTTTTGTCAGTGATGTTCTCCCTGCTAGCAGTACAAACAGTATTTAATCCTACTTTTCTCTCATGAAGACATCACAGGTTTCAGTGGTGTTGCACTTCCCTATTGCTCATAATTTTTTAAAGGACAAAAGACGGCCGTGTCTGCTATAAAAGCAAACTGAATCTATTACAGAAAAAAAGACAAAAGGCGCAAAAAGTTCAGCACAACAAAAAAAATGTATTATAAAAAATCATTACAAACTTTTTAAAAATAATTAAAAAACAAAAACATTCTTTAAAAATGCAAAATCGTGTTTGGAATCGTTGAAGAAACTAGTGAATACATTTGAAAAAAACAATCCCTTTAGTTAAACTGTTCCCCAAGCCAGTGGGATGGATACTGTGCCATCTTTCTCCCCTTCCGCATATGCGCACAAACCTATAATTCATCTCACCTACTACGGCACCAAAACACAAACCCTGAGGAAACCACATCATCTTGATCACAAAGTAAATCATGTGTCTGAGCATTCCAGCCAGGAGATGGCCAAGGAGCAGCCTCAACTCCCACTCTTACCCCTAGTAGCATCCTTCTGCAAAGTGCATTCACATGCAAAAACAACAAGTGGACAGTGTACTTTTAGTGATCTACTGTTAAAAAAAAAACATTTGCTGGAAATCTTAGATTTAAGTACAGCAAAGTGTAAAACCCTTTTAGCATCTTTTAGAAGCCCCTTTAAAAAACACCATCTCAAATCACATCTAAATATTTAAGATATCAATCACAGGATTCTAAAGGTGCTTCTACAGTACATTTGTTACATAGTAATCAGAAAAACAATGGCTCAGTTCAGGTCCATGTTCCACATGACCTTCTGTGCACCTAAAACACATTCATTCATGTCTTGTGCTTCATTCATAATTCGGCCATTTCTCACTGCCATCTTCTTCCCCTCTAGGAGGCACCAGTGAGCTTCAGTGTCCAAGCCCACACGCAAGGCATCTCGGATGGGGAGAGCTGAGGCAAGTACACCCTCAGACCTCCTGCAGACACCGGCTCCCATTTCAGTTCCTTGTAGCCCAACAGCACCACCTTGGGCACAGAGAAGGGAAAAAAAACATGAAAAAAAACTATGACCTCACCTGGTTTGACATAACCATGAGCAACCTGTGATGTATGTACACAACAAGCAACTGAACTTACATTTTTGGACCTCAAGTTTACATTTCTTCACATTGAATTTGGCATTTTTTCATTCAGCTCTATTACCGTGTGTCCACTGAAAGTCATTGTGGTTCAAAGCCATTTAATTCCATTGAAACAGATCAGCAAAATGTCCATAGGATAAAGGAAGTTGGTAAAATGTTCATGGAGATGTAATAAAAAACTGACACAGGAAACAGCAGATGTGTTAGCTAGGCGTGTGTGTGTCTGTGGTGTTGGTCAGGGGAGGGGGGGTGGGTGGTGGAGGGATCACTCATGCAAATAATAAACTTGAGATGACTTTTATCATACCAGTCATGTGGATACCACAGGACTAAACCATATGAGGTTCACACAATAAAAACTTGGTGATCTCACCTTAGTCTGTCCTTCAGTAACCTGAGGTACACCAAGAATGATGGATCCATTAGTGGGCCAGGACAGAGTGATGGCATAGATAGCTTTCTCCTCTGGTTTGGCTGTGTACCTAAATATAATATTAAAGACAAACGTTGAGCAAATATGTAATAATAAAGAAAACAATTAATGCCTTGTTTGTCTACAACACTATACTGGGCCATGGTTTATTTTTTTAATCAAACTATTGTATTTTCTGTTTAGATACCCACTCCTACTTTACATTACTTTAACCAGACTTTTCACTAATCTATCTTTGACTGTGTGTGAACTCTCAGTCGTTTTCTTGAGAACTGTACACCTGATTTGGAAAAGACAGCCACAGAACCTTAGAGGACTGATTCACTAAATAAAAAACTTTATACATTTAACTTTCATAAAATAAATATGTCCCATCTCCTGAACAAACATTCCCAGTAAGATCATTTTTGAATTGCGAGAGTATTGTTCTACTTTAACAAGAGATTAAGATGTAGACTGAGATTTAAAAAATATCAGGACAACTTAATACTAGATGTACAGATTGGTAAATGTCTCTAACCAGAGGCCAATGGTGACGGTATCATTTTGGGCCCTCCATGTGGTGGAGTTGTAGATGGCCTCCCCATTGACTTTCAGCCACTGGCCCATCTGTCTAAGGCGCTCCTCAAAGATGGGGGCAATGCGTCCATCATGGGTTGGGCCCACATTGATCAGAAGATTCCCCCCACAAGACACAGTCTCCACCAGTGTCTGTAACACAGACACAGATGGAAATATAGTCATTATGTTAAGTCACTTTTTAATCCTGCTGGGATTTCCCTTTTTTAATTATAAAAGGGCCACAATTATTCATAACCTGTCATGTGACTAGGCTGCATAAGGCTAGACTAACTCAGGACAACTCTGTCAACCAACATCATGCCAAGCCTGTATATATTTACTTTATGATGAGCTTATGTACAATTAGTAAACCTACTGTATATAAGGATATCAGATAAGAGCTTCATGTACTTAAAATATAAAATAAATTGCCTTTAATTCAAACACAACTGAAGCAAAGAGTTGATCACAGATAGACCACTGAACCCAATCATGCTTTGTTTTAGTTATAATATACATCTTTGTGTTTACCTTTGTGTTTCTGTACAGTAAATTAATAAGCATTCAGTATGAATGGATTATCTTCCCCATGTCGAATGCATGGTTGTTACACCACAGTTGTAAGTGTTGTTGTGCTCACCTTTATGATGTCCTCAATAGAGAGAAAGTCCTGCAGCACTGCCTCTCTGCGATAGCCCCAAGACTTCTGGTCAATGGTCATGCAGTTTTCCCATTTGTGCTTAACCAGGTGTCCAGGGTTGTAGCGGTCATTGCAGGTGTAATAGCCTCCGTGTTTGCAGATGGTACCACTTCCCCAGCGGTCATTGGTAACCACTGTGTCCTTCACAGGGCTGAAAAAAAAATCACCACAGTCACATGTCAAATTTTCCAATCCGTCAATACTCTTTCTCTACCAAAGGAACAATCTTCGCCAACGTGCTTCTACTTTTAATACATAACATCTTATAACGACTTAACATAATAACAACAGTGTTCCAGCAACCATTTACTGAGCTTTTGTCAATTGACAGGCAGACAGGTTTCCTTAAAGTAACAGTACTCTCAGAGTACTTCCTGAGATGTCATTCCAAAGGGAATACAACATTCTACTACAAGACAACGAGGCAGCCATCATAGTTATGTTGGTACAACATGATTTTCCTTGCTAGAGGAAGTGGTATTTCATAGCGCATTCTACAGTATACAGTACAACTGTGCAAGTCTATGGCATCCTATTGGCATTAGGCAACACATTTGTTATAATTTTCATTCATCCAGGTCATGGTAGTCAGAGGCTTTCACTTTCTATCTAGAGAGCTTCATCAGTTCTAACTGGAGATGACAACATCAGAATTTATCTCTCCTGGCCTGTGGGTGTTAAATGTGAACTGTAGACCACACCCCTCATCATGTGATCTTAATGACCCATTCAACCTCCATTATGTTAAGTCAAGTTATTCAAGAAATTCAAACAGTGATTCATGTGACCCTTCCGTTACATGATGAGGGATGTGGTCTACAGTTCACATTGACATCCAAAGGACAGAAGATTAGAACTCCACTTAGAACTGATGAAGCTTTCCGGATAGAAAATGAAATGTCTTCAGGTTCCAACAGGTTTGTCTTCTGGTTCCAAAGTCCAGATGCCTGTAACTGAACACTATGATTAGGCAACACATTTTTAAAGCAACACGCCACCGTACTTCAATATTGAAATATGTTCTTCACCTAACTTAGACGAGTTGATACATACCCGTCTTGTCTCTGTGCATACACGCAATCGCTCTGGTGCGCAATGCTACTTTGTTAGCATTTAGCTTAACCCAGTTTTTTCAATGTGTACCAAACACATTGTCGTCACTTTTAAAAAGTAATTAGTTACAGTTACAAATTACTTCTGCCAAAAAGTAATTGAGTTAGTAACTCAGTTACCACACTGTTAAAAGTAATTAGTTACTTAGCAACGTAACTGATGCTATTTTTCATAAGGTTAGAGTTGCTTGAGGTGGACGTGGATAATATATTTTTTCCTGGGCACAGCATGCATGATACATATCAATTAATTTTGGGGATAAGTAGTGCCGGTACTTCCAGTTTAAGTTGAATTTCCCTGGCTCGTTTAGAAGTTGGAGTATCAAGTTTTTACTCAAGTATAAAAGTGCGGGTTTCAAAACGAATTAAAGTATAAAAGTAAAAGTAATCAACAGGAAAAAATGCCATTATGCACAAAAGCTTTGGCTGCACCACAAAAAAAATCTAAAGGCTATAATGACAAGGCCTATTATGTTGTATTAAAATGTTAATGTTGAAATATTTTGAATGCACTAGATTCGTTAAACTGCAACCATTGAAAATTAATGCATTTTAGTACAATGCAGATATATTAAAGAATGTATCATAAAATATTGAACTGTTTAATTCTCTAGCGTTTAAAGTTCATCAATGCTTGCAAGAACAGTTACATTCCATTTTCAGAAAGCCTTATAAACCAGTGAATTGTTTCTGAATCACCTGTTTAACGCCCATTAACACCTCTCTCCCAACCATCTCTCCTATGATTATTGTCTCACTCATACATGACGGTAGGCGAATGTCTGTTCGGACTTCTACAAGAAAAGTGAAGCTTAACCTACTTAATTCAGTTTGAGCAGCGGTGCAAAAAAAAAAGGACTTATGCACATATGCAAAAAACAAAACAAAACAATGGACGCAGTAGAACACTTGGGAGCCCTTCGCCGTCGGCGCAGTAACATCCTCACTCCTGAAAAATCTTCTCCCCCAAGGATGTTACTGCACCGACAGCAAAGGGCTCCCAAGTGTTTCTCCGCCATACACAATTCTCTTTGTTATTTGCTTAGAAAATCGCTATGTTTTATTTTGTGTCATCACAACCATCATAAATAACTATTTGAGTATTCGAATGTAAATAGAAAAGACGTAGATTTGCTTGGCCGCTTCTAACTTCAAGGCTGTTTGGTACAGCTAAATGGTAACAAAGTAGCATCGCGCACCAGATTGCGCGAGACGAGTACCAGAGAGACGAGACAGATATGTATCAACTTGTCTAAATTAGGGGAAGAACATATTTCAATATTCAAGTACAGTGACGTGTTGCTTTAAGTCTTTAATGAGGAAAAAAACTGAAACATAAAATAGATCCTACACCCCCGCACTGTCTACCTGTCATTGTACAGCCAGGCAAGGAAGCCTGTGCTGTTCCAGTAATAGTCAGGAGCCGTTCCATCCCCGTCAGACCACAGAATCTCAGGCTTGAACCTGGTGACCAAGTCATATAGCTCTGGTAGGGATTTGGTGGTGGGAAAGTCATTGGTTTTGAAGACGTTGGCAGCATCCTGTCTGAAGAGTGGGTGGAACCACTCAAAAAGGGAGTGGTACAGGCCCAGACGCAGATCAGTGTTGTTCCGCAGGGCAGTGGCCAGCTCAGTGATCAAGTCTCGTTGTGGCCCCACATCCACTGCGTTCCAGTTCCAAGAATTCTTTGAGCCCCATAATGTAAAGCCTAAGTAACAGATAACAACAATAAAGTTAGTATTCACTACTTCACTGACATTATTTTCTGAATAGCCATTGTAAAATAATAAAACATTTTTTTAAAGTTCATCATGTGATAAGACTTGTCAGTGGCCACTCCAGACTAACAGGTTATAACGTTACTTATACCCTGACTCTTCACCAATCACAGCTTATAAAGGGGCACAACTATTTTTTTCCCATTTAGACGTCCAAACGTTACATCAGTCTTGGATCATTTGTAGCAAATATAGAAATAGGCTACATGAATCTTGCAATGATCAGATAAGGAGAACAGGTTGCTCGAATGTCCAAAGCTATTTTTAAATTTCCTGCAATTTACCCACCTTCATGGTGCTTTGATGTGAGGACGATATATTTAGCCCCCGATGAAGCGAATATATCAACCCACTGTTGGGCGTTAAAAAACTCTGCCGTGAACATCGGTGCAAAGTCGCCGTATGTGAAGCCAGGAGGATAGTTCTTGTTCATGAAGTCGATATAGTTCTGCAATTTCTGGCCCTGCCAATACCACCTGAAAATCATCGAATGTTAATGTCTAAGGTGATTTAAGGTAGCAAAAAAATTCATTTTCGCCCATCATAACAAGCAACTTACCAAAACCATTCACTCCCAAAACTTGGAACAGAGAAAATTCCCCAGTGAATGAAGATGCCAACCTTAGCTTCATCATACCATCCTGGAAGAGGTCGAGAGTCTATCGATTCCCAGGAAGGTTCGTATTTGCACATGCAATAAGTGACCATGAACAGTAAAATAAGTATCCCAGCTTTCTGGGCCACAGCCATCCTTACAGTAACGTTACCTACGAAGGGACAGACGAGGAATCTAACGTTTACACAAGAACACTCTATTGAGGGAGAAATGTCATATGACTTCTCTCAGATACCAAGCCAAACCACGGAAAACGGAAGAGTAGTTCTGAGAATTTAACTTTTTTTTAAAAATATTGTTCGGTGCCAATATTTCATTGATGCTTTCATTCTGCCACAACATAGAATGTTAAATCCTTTTGAAAACAAAGTTTCTCATGGACTATTCCACTATAATCAGAGACGTTTTAATAATCCTGTACTACACCAGGGCTCTGACTACACTTTATCTTGTCCAGTTATGCTTCCGGTTTGTTTCCCCTTTGAAGACGTATCCTCAACTTTTACTAGGGCTCATATCAAAAAACCCACTGAGATGACAAAATACAGAAAGTAAAGGTAAAGAGTTTAAGAGATATATCGAATGCTTTGTCATGAATAAGTAGGCTACTGACGGCTAAAACGCTTGCCCAATTTCGACGAGTTGACGAGTTACAGATCGGAAAGATGCGAAGATTGACGATCTACCCTACCTTTATTTTGAAATGGTATGAGATGAGCTGAGATGTCACATCCGGTTCCACTCACGGTGCGAACACTCCGGTCCCCTTCTTCTTGGGTGCAAAACCGGTGCTAGAAATTGTCAAAATAATCATGTTATAATGTAATGTAAACATTGCATACATGAAGGGATACATTGATTGCCACTGTCACATTTCAGCTACGGAGTTTGACAACGTATGATGAAAAGCTATGCTTTCAGTTGTTTACACTATTGTTGCCAAATGCCTAACGTTACGCGTAACATGATGGCGCTTTTTTGCGTTTATTTCTGTTTTACCTTTTTTAGGACATCGGTGATGTCGTTCAAAATTCTAAGAATGTAAGTTGCTCCACAGACCGCAACGAACATAAGGCGTTTATAATCTTGTTAATGTTTGGTAAATAATTTTGCTTGCTTTGACAGGCGGGGGTTTTAGCACTTCTGGCTGTAGCTGAACATGCAGGGGAATTCGAGAAAATCATGCAGTTGTCGCAGAGGTAATTTAACGTTGGGCTATGCAGTTAACAAAATATAATCCTCTTCTGAAGGGAGTAGATCTAAGCGCACATCACATATAGTGTTTGAAAATGGTGAAAAATAAGCATTTAAACTGTTGACAGATTTCCTGGCTTCATTCTGCCTTGCCTTGGAGTCCATCCTGTCCAGGCTGTGGATGAGACACATCAGAGGGGGGCTGTTCTTGAGGTAAGTCCTTCATGGGCTACATCTATGTACAAGATACAAACATTTGTAACAGGCAATTCTAAGACTTAGAAGACTTAGCCCTTGGGTCTGTATGTTTAAATATGCACGAATTGCCACCAATTCGTGCATATTTAAGGCTAGAGGGCACAACAAAACACAAGATAGGACATCTTAATTGATAATGTTAAATAGGCTTCTAGAAAATATGTAGGTTGGGCTATTTCAGTTTTTCAGTGTGGGTAAAAGGTAAAAGGCTAAAAAGTTGTCAGTTAACTAACGTTAAGGTCATTGTGCAAGTTGTGTAGTATTAATAAATGTGCCATCTATAAAAAAATTAGTGTGGCATAATTTCTTGAAACATTCTTCACATCTCTCTCTTGAGTGTCATGATTACTGCAATCGGAACGTATGACCGAAGGTTTATGAAGACTGATAGTCTTGACAGATGGTAAAATCAGGCATTGTTGAATTCAATTATAGTTACCTGGGTTTGGCTAGTGCCATTTCATTAATGAGAGACAATATTACTGGATTTGTCCAGGGGGGTGGTGCAGTGTTGCCAGCTCATTGTGTTGTGGGGCTGTAAAAAGTCTTAGGGTGCTTAATAGTCTAGAATTGCTGAATACTGATTTGTATTCACACTCTCTGTTGTACAGGATCTCAATGAAGCTCTTCCCCAGATTGAAAAATATAAAGACCACCTTGTTGCTGTTGGAGAGGTAAGAATGTTGATGTGGTACGAGGTTAGAATGTGGATGTGCTATGAATGAAGGTTCTCACACCCACACCCCACCTAACACAGCCCTCCTCCAACACTACATTACCAGCTAGTCCCATTCCCACTTACACACAAGACATTGCCACCCTGTCACCACTAGGGTTGCAAAGGGGTGGAAAATTTCCGGTAAATTTCTGGAAACTTTCCGGAAACTTTCCATGGAAACTTTAGCTTGGGAATTTTAGAAATATTCAAAAATGGAAATTTGTGGAAATTATGTGAATTTATGGGAATTAACTGGAAATTTTGGATGATTTTAAGAAACATAGACCATATGACTCATATACCAACAACATATTTTGTCATAAGACATTTTTGCAAAAAATATACAATTAAATTAAAAATATAGCATTTTTCTGTTAAATATGTAGATTGTAAACTGAACAAATGGAAAGGGCAATCAAAACATTTAAATGATGTATGAAATCAGTTGTGGTTATGTAAAACTGCTTAGCAGGACGCAGAAGAAACAGCACATTTTGTGCTATCTAGCACCATGATAAGCTAACTTCTTTAATACAAAGGTGCTAGCTAGCAACCAGCTACCAGTGAGCGGAATTTTGGAACCCTAGTCACCACTATAGCATACTGACTCTGGCCTATATGCTTATACACACACAGGCACACATCTACCTTATTTTTTTCCCTAGACATCTGCTTGATTATTGCTATTTATTGACTTCTGATCACTAATATTTATTTGGCTAACTGTTACTTTTGTTGTCCGCTTCCCTCTTCCCTGAGCCAGGTTGTAACACTATTCACACAGCACACTGTGCTCCTCTAACACTGCATTACCAGCTAACCCCCTCTCTACCATAGTACACTGCCACCCTCACAACTCCAGTCACCAATAAGCCTCAAACGGCTAAACGCACAGCACATAAAAGCAAATGATAATTTTCCATTACCAGAAAGCTCCCTACCCCCACACTGCCACATGGCATAAAGTACACTGCCATAACCTTCATCGAAACAGCATGCCACATCCCTTGCTATCAACGACCCTTCCAACCCACATATGCTCTGTACACTGCCCAGTTCCCAATACACACATTGGATTACAGGTCCCCCATCCCTACACTCCCTCTTCCCTCACCCATGGCAGTTGGGTTGGCCCCTTGTGAATCAAAGTTTCTTTAGTAGGGAGTTTTTCATTGCCCCTGTTGCTCTTGGGTGCTTCATGTTAATGTGTGGAAGTAGTGCTGACCCCCATTTGTGACATTCATTTTACCACCCTCCTCCCATCTCTATGCAGCCCTCCTGCACACACATTCCCTTTCTACGCCCCCCCCTCCCCCTTAAATACAACATAAGTCTCTTTATAAACATGTGATTGATATTTGTATCATCCATCTATAGGTAGGACTGGATTTCACCCCAAGGTTTGTAAGCACTGATGAAGGGAAGGACCAGCAAAGACAAGTGCTCATTCGCCAGGTGGAGATTGCCAAGCGTCTGGGCCTTCCCCTGTAAGTTTGTTGAATATGCCTTTAGCTCAAAAAGTCGTTAGATTGAGCTGTAGATGTAAATTTAGCACATGAAAATCTCAAAGTGGTTTGGCTAACTTTGTTACCTAGATTATGCATATTAATGAATTTGCATAGAGGGTGCATGATTGAGTGATTGATTTGGCTAACGTCTTAAGCTAACTTTTGCAACATTATAGAAAGCATAAACTTATCCCCTTAAATATTCTCTTTTTATTTTGCAAACAGATCAGAAAGTCTGAATTATGGAAGAAAAAGAAATGTTATATAATTTTATTAAAATATCTGTATGTTTGCACAAAATGTATGTGCATGTATGATATTTACAATTGATTTACTTTTTACTTAGGGGTACTTGTATTTTATACTTTTTTACAGCTTTAACTCTACCAGGTTTTTTTTTTTCATCCATTCAACAGAAATGTCCACTCAAGATCTGCTGGCCGTCCCACAATCCAACTTTTGAAAGAGCAAGGTTAATTGCAAGTAATTGTGCACTTACAATGCACTGCAGTCATTTTTGCACATTAACATAATTTAATAGAGAAGCTGAGTCATTGTAAAGGGTGTCATTTCTTAAATTTGCAGGAGCAGAGAATATTCTACTTCATGCATTTGATGGAAAACCATCAGTTGCAATGGATGGTGTGAGGGCTGGTTATTTCTTTTCCATACCTCCCTCCATCATAAGAAGTGCACAGGTAATCCTAACTTGTCATTTTCAGAGAATGTGCTTACTGTTCTTGAGTTTATCATAACTAGATATACATTTGAATATGACCAATGGTCATTTGGATATATCTTGACCAGATTTACACTTTAATATGATTATTAGTCATGTACTAAATTTAAATATCTACTTTGTACTTAATTTAAAATATCATATTTTTTAATAATATATTTATCTAAAGATGACTGAGACAAATTATTCAGAAAACTACAATGATTGAATTGGAGAAACCATACCTCGTTGTATTTCTAAACTTAAATTTCTAGATCAGGCATGGGCAAACTAAGGCCCGCGGGCCATATACGGCACATTGGGCTTTTTAATCCGGCCCTCCAAACCTATCAAAATTATATTAAATGTTATTATTAAACCTTTATTAAGCTTCCCGTGAATGTCTGCAAACTGCTGTTTGATAAATGCATTTTTTTTTTACAAAAAGCATTGCATATCCAAGCTTTACTACCTATTAAAGGCCAAAATTGTGAAATAAAATGGCCTTTACATGTGATTTATTTAAAGCAACACGCCACCGTACTTCAGTTTTGAAATATTTTCTTCCCTTAACTTAGACGAGTTGAACATACCTGTTTTATCTCTGTGCGTACATGCAATCGTTCTGGTGCGCAATGCTACTTTCTTAGCATTTAGCTTAACCCAGTTCTTTCAATGTACACCAAATAGCCTTGAAGTTAGAAGCCACCAAGCAAATCCACGTCTTTCCTATTTACATGCGGATACTCGAATAGTTATTAAAGATGGTTGTGGTGACACAAAATAAAACATAGCAATTTTCTAAGCAGATAACAAGGAGAACTATGTATGGCGGAAGAACACTTGGGAGCCCTTTGCCGTCGGCGCAGTAACATCCATGGGGGAGAACATATACAGTCAATGGGGGAGAAGATTTGTCAGGAGTGAGGATATTACTGCGCCGACAGCGAAGGGCTCCCAAGTGTTCTTCCACCAAGAACATATTTCAATACAAGTACGGTGGCGTGTTGCTTTAACTTCACACAAACACTATCCATCTGCTCCTGGCACAGCCCCTTCAAATTGTATAACCCATTGTGGCCCACGAGTCAAAAAGTTTGCCCACTACTCTACTTGAATCATTTTTTTGTGTATGTGTGTACTGTTCATTGTATGTACATGTATGTATGTATGTATGTATGTATTGCGGTGTGTGTATTTTGTAATCATTTGTCTTTTTTCAACTAAGAAGCAAAAACTAATAAAACAGCTACCATTAGAGAACATGTGTTTGGAGACAGATTCTCCTGCCCTGGGCCCAGAGAAGCAGGTTTGTGTCTACATGTAAATAACTCTATCTATCTATCTATGTAAATAACTCTATCTATTATATAACACTAATGCATTTTAGTATTCTTGCATATAGACTATTGCAGTATGTGGTAATATTTTGTTTGTGAACCACAGGTGAGAAATGAACCAAAGAACATATCCATATGTGCAGAATACATTGCAAAGGTCAAAGGTGTTCCCTTGGAGCAGGTGATGGAGGTGACTACCCAGAATGCTCTTCGTATTTTCCCCAGAATGAAGACACTGTTGACCATATAACAAACAAATTGAGCAGCTAAGATTCCATTGTACTTTTGAATTTTCTGGTTCTGTTGGCTGCTGTTTATCATATATTTGTTAATACAAACCCAGGTTAATTTTGGAAGGTGTATTTTTGCAATATGGTATGAAATGATTATGTAATGTCCCTGGCCATATTCATAACAAAAGAGATGATAATGTATTCAAAGTTTTCCTCTCTATCAACTCTCGACTTCAGGCACAAGTCATGAAGTAAGACAGTATCACTTCAGTGTTCAGATTACAAAAAAATGCTTCTTTTGACACTTTTCTCTGCCTATAAAGGGTTGCCATGGTATAATCTTGTTTGTAAATGGAGAAAAGCAATTTGCTGCAACACATGGCTACCATGTTCATGTATTATTAAAATACACGGGACTTGTGAAGTGTCATTTTTGAATGTTAAATAAACATGTGCTTACTTACTGGTTGGTTATGTCATTATTGATTATTTGTAGCCTAATTGAACTGTACAATTGGAATACATAACAGACAGCCTGGAAGTGTGAAGGGCATGAGACCATGTCAAGGGGGGGTTGGTGGGTGCAGGAGGAAGTTTCCATGGTCGAGCATGCATTTTAACTTGCCTTGTACTGTGGTCTTTTCATTGTATCCACGCCCATTTGTGTTTCTTTATCAAAAATTTCCATTGATTTGCAGCACTGTCAAATTACTCAGACGTTATAGTAGTTATGGTTTACAGTCTTTTAAGCTATATGGTGTCCCTATTGACTAAGCATACTCTTGAAAGATGGTGAAAAGTTAGAGATTGTCAGTCAGCACAATTTGAATTTGATTTTTTTTGTTATTGAAAGGCCTTGAGATTTTTGCGCACTTTCATCCCCATTGCTATTTTGACAGGTCTCCAAAGGCGGGTCTCTATTGATGCAGCAGACGCATACCTTATATTGATTGGTTGTGTGCCCTAGTAAATGAAAGTTTTCCCTAAAGTGCCTTCCTAAGTTCCTTTATCACCATTGTTTCTTTTAGTTAGTTTTTGTGGTTCTATATCACATACCTCTAAGGACAGACAGAATGAGATGCATAGCCTCTGGGTAAGAAGCAGCAGACTCAAGCACAGCAATTGTTAGGAGATCTGTGTACTCAAAGGCGATGGACTCATCAGGACCACTCATCTGTAGGATGGCCAAAGGCTGCGGCAGCAGATGGAACAGAGACAAGCAAGAAACAAAAATCACCACGACAAGCAAACAGTACAGTTGTTTTAACTGGCCACAGTTATAAATAAAAAAAAACATAAAATGATAATGACCACGGTTTTGCCTTTTGAGATTAGATTTGGCCATAAAAAAGATGTTGAATAATGTTTTTGTAATGTTTGAACCAAAGTGGTTTCTTCAGTGTTAATAATGGAACTGTTTTTCATACTCCACAGCTCAGTGAGACTGCTAGAGAGAGGAAGGTGCCAGTGACTTGAATAGGGAGGTTAGTCAATTTTGGTAAGTCAAGAGTAACTAATAGTGTGATGTAAGGAGTCTGTCTGTTGTTCCCTTAATTAGTAATTTCACAGTGGTCATGAATAATTGTAATTAGATTCATTTGGATGTTAATATTTTGGCTTTAAGATTTCATTAAGGCTTAATGTCATTGATATGAACTATATTAATCATTTTTTAAGAAGATTTAAATATTAGCAAAAATGTGACGCACGCGGAAAATGCAGACTCTTGCCTGCATTTGCATTGTTGTAGTTTGTGACTCTTGAAAATGTTGACCACATTCCTAAAGAATGTGAAGTGTGTGCATACGCCTTCAGATATTGAGATGCACAGTACATCTTACCAAGACTAGTCTCTTTTGGTATCAATTTATGTTGAGAAAGGTTGTAGCCCATGTCTCTGGCCCTGCTTTATCATGTTTAAGTGAAATACTACATTTAGTTTATGCATTCTTGTGTGTGCCTCTGGCCTCGGCATTGGAGCTATTGCTGAGGTGGCCAAGAGAGTCTTGTTGGTCAGAGGACAAATCTGGTTAGCAGTTAGCAGTGAGTGTAGGTTACTGTGATTCACATTACATATAACATGGATATATTAGGTAAAAACTGAAAACAGGAAAAATCCAATATGCATTTTTAAATCCAGGAAGCAAAAAAGTAATCTTCGACTCCAGTACTTTCCTGTCAGAGGCAAATGCTGAGGATAGTCCACACACTGAGGCTGGAGCAGTTGCAGAGTATCCAGGTTGAGAGGCCACCTACAGTTCCTACATTCTCCTATATTTTTTTTCCTCCTTTTTTACCATTCTGCCTCGTGAATGGGGCTGTCTGTTTGCCCTGATATTTGGAAAGTACAGTTGGTTGTGCTGTATGCCTGTAGGCAATGTTTTTCTCCCATATTAAGGATGTATTGCTCAGAAATATGTTCAGTATGAATCTCTCACACCTTTTGGGTACTTGCTTTGTTTTCAACTTCTGAGACTGAGATAAATTAACTCTGCAACCTTCAGGATCTGTGATAACAGCTTGATTATCAGCAATGCCGACCCACCTGGCACTGTTGGCATGGTGGTTGTGCAGCCGGTGTTTAGTAACTCAAACAGTAACTGTGCATAATTCAGCCTGTTTTCTCCAACACCCCCTGAGTCACTGCCCTTGACAATGACTTCCTGTATTGGCCCGCTCCCTCCCCTCTCCGTACATGGCCTGGCTTATTTTAGCAGATTGCATAGCAACAGATGAGGGAAAAAAAGGTCAGGCTGTCGTACCATCACGGTCGCCTTGCGGTACTGAAGAAAGCAGTGATCATTCTCAGACCAAATTACAATTTAAATGGATGATGGGTAAAAATGCTGCTGTGAAGAAAACGGCCCAATGCAAATGCACTCATGAGAATGGTGAAGGAACTGTGAAGTGCAGTGTTGCTGTCACCATTGTTGTCATCTGTTGGTCATGCTGGCTGCAGACTGACCCCACTGAACTGGTGGCGACCAGGGATTTTCCATGGGCCAAAATAAGCATAACTGCTGCAAGTGGATTATGGTGACCTTTGGAGAACAATGTGAAGCCACTATACCACACATGAAACTAGAGCCCTGGCCTGAAATGTATTTGTTAGCTGATACCTGAGACATACATCCTGTAGTACTGTGCGGCTATGGTGTCAGAAGCTCATGAGTCTTGGAAAGACCAGACATTGTGTTGTTACATTGTGACATTTGATGTTGCTTTAAGAGAAGCGTTGGCTGCAAATATTTGGTACATCAGTTTGAGAAGCTTTGCCGCTCCATCTTTAGAAAGATATGTGCAATTGCCATCACCTAAATTTCGAATGTGTCTTGCTGTGTTGTCCAGTGTCCAGTGAGGAGTCAGTAGTGAAAAGGTGGATATATTTGTTGACAAGGTAGTAAGCCTACTAAGCTGAAATAAGAGCCTGTGTTTTCCCCCATGTTAAGGACTTATAAACAGTATAAACAGGACAAACAGTAAATAATGTGTTACTAAAATAAAATACAAATCAATAAAGTTAAAACCTGACACCATAGGAAATTCAAGTATGCTCGTTAGTGTGAGCCTAGTAGTGTTTAATAGTGCTTTTTTATGCCACTACCTTTTTGGCATATTTATGCTATACAAATTAGTTTAAAAATTAATACATTTTCTCTAGTAAAATTATACCATGTATTTGATTACATATGGAAGTAAAAGTCACCTGAGACACAAGACATGTTGGCAGTAGGTATAAATTTGTTAGACTGTTTGTCACATTGGAATTTTTTTATTTTCCAAAGGTTGCAGTGTGCTAATGAATTCTACTGGTTGGAAGTCTTAAAGCAGACCTTTACCAGAGAGGCTTTTATATTTTTGCATTAATATTGCATTTTATTATTTTTGACAATGACTTCATCAACTCACAATTGGCAAAAATCTTTGAGTGTGTATGGCAAAGTGCAGACTATGAGCCCACCAAGCAAATTATGGTATACTGTAGTTACAAATGTGAAGGTTGAAAAACGGCTTCATTGTGAGGCAGCCACACTCTTTTTTACTGGCCCATAGCAAACTCTTTTGTCAGGCCTATAACATGTAGTAATGTTGTCATTATGTCCAGTAGAAACTCATTGTTGATATTCAGAGTCATTGCTGGCCATTGGTCATTGGCATGGTGTGCATCAACAATGTGAACAACCTGATGACAAGCATGAGCAACGCTTTACCTGAGGGCAGGGATGAGCTAAAACCCACATACACATGCACTATCCAGAGAATATTAATTTCATTATACATCTCATAATTTAATTTTGTGAATCTAAGAGTCTCAGTTTTCACTCTTTGTTTTGTTTCATTGCCACCATTTCATATATTTACTGTCTCCCTTCTCATTTCACTCACTCTCTCTCTCTCTCTCTCTCTCTCTCTCTCTCTCTCCTTCCTTGTCTGTCTCTCCCCCACAAGGCCTGTTTCCTGAGCACCTGAAAGAGGTGATGAGCCATGAGCTGGCGCTGATGAGTGACTATGTACGAGAAGCCAAATGTGCAAAGAATTTCAAGTGAGTCAGAATTAGATGTGTGAAGGGATAGGGGACAGGTTGCTGTAATTGCTGTTCATGTTTAAACATCACAGCATGTCGAAGAATCATTTGGTTAATTTAATCAGTATGAAAATAAAGTGAATGGGTTGCATGTTTTTTGGGGTGTTTGTATCATGTAATCTTTTGCTAAATGGCCAAATAACCAATTATATCTGATTTATGAGTGTGTACATGCATTTGCATCTATGGCGTCTTGCTTGTGTGGTACATTTAGGGTTGTGTTTGTGTTCGTATGTGTGTGTCTGTGTGTGTGTGTGTGTTTTTCAGAGAGCTTATGAGACACAACCCATTCTTTCATGTGCCTGATGTTGTGGACGAGCTTAGCAGCCATCATGTCATTACCACTGAGCTAGTGAGTGGATTCCATCTGGACAAGGCAGATGACTGCCACAAGGACTCCGCAACAAGGTGCCACTCATTTTTGAAGGGTTCAAAGGTTAAAGAGAACATTTGATTCTGATAGTTCGCTTTGGTCTTGTCTTCTGGGAGATTACAGTAAAAATTAGTCATTTATGGCAGAAACATTGATGTAGGGTGCATAACAATAAAGCTAAAACAGGTTACTGGGTTCCGCATAATCTGTGTAAAGTGAGGTATGTTATCTCCTGTGCCTAAAAATAAACTACTGCTGCCAATATGTAGAGCAGTCTGCAAACAGAGTAGACATAAATGCTTTCAGCTTGTCTGTCTAAACATGTTTTATCTTGTTTAAAATTTGAACATCAGACACAGTTTGATGTTATTCAGCAGGCATGCACTGACTATATAACACTAGTATATTCTTATCCCTTGTCAGATCTGTGAGCAAATCCTTATATTGTGTCTAAGAGAACTCTTTGAGTTCAGCTATATGCAAATTGATCCCAAATGGTCCAACTTTTATTTTGATCCCCAGACACACAGGGTGAGTTCAATATGTGAGCCAAAGTGCTATTCACTTTTGTATTTTGTGTGTCTGATCTTGCTGTCTGTCTCACACCCTCAGGTGTCGCTTTTGGACTTTGGTGCAACCCGAGTCTTTGTGTGTGTGTGTGTGCTTGTATGAATGTGTGTATGTGGGTTTCTGTAAACATATTTGTAAATGTAACCATGGAAACCATGCAAGTATGAGCTGCCCTTTCCCCTCAGGCAATGGAGAACACCCACATGGACGCGGCGATACTGGGTGAAGCTTTTGCCTCGTCCGAGCTGTTTGACTTTGGTGCACAGAGCACAAGCGAGCACATCCACAACCTTCTCCCTGTCATGCTCAAACAGCGCCTCTCCCCGCCTCCGGAGGAGACTTACTCGCTGCACCGCAAAATGGGCTGCTCTCAAGGCCAAGATTGCTTGCAGGAACATGTTCCAGGAGGCCTTCAAGAAATACTGGAGTAATCGGCAGTGTGGGCTCAACCGTAGGGGAGTGGAGACCGTATTATATATGGTAGTAACATGTCAATGTGCATGTTATTATCTTCTGTCTTAGTTTGATTGATGTGTGTGTACATGTGTGTACAAGTAGGACACCAAATGTTGCGGGTTCATCAATGTTTATCATTGATGTTGTCAGACATACAATAATCGGTACTTAATACAATAAGCATTTTTGCCAGATAAGCATTTCTGTTGTTGACTTGAATATCTAAAGTAAAATACTCAGTATTTATAGAGTATAACATGGAAATCATATATATATATATTATGGCATGCCGTTCAGGAAATTAATCTTTGAATATATTGAATGAATCTCTGAATATATTGAATGAAACCTTGAATATATGGAATGAACCTTGAATATATTGAATGAAACCTTGAATATATGGAATGAGCCTTGAATATATTGAGTGAAACCTTGAATATATTGAATGAAACTTTGAATACATGGAATGAACCTTGAATATATGGAATGAACCTTGAATATATGGAATGAACCTTGAATATATTGAATGAAACCTTGAATATATTGAATGAAACTTTGAATATATGGAATGAACCTTGAATATATTGATTGAACTTCTGAATATGTTGAATGAAACTTGAATATGTGGAATGAAACTTGAATATATGGAATGAAACTCTCTTGACTGACGTCATCGTCGGCACCAATTTTGACCTATGCGGATGCGGCGGCGGCGGCAGCAAAAATGGCTGAGTCAGCTCGGAATTTAATTAGCCAATAGCCAGTCAAGTGAAGTGATAGCTTTCTGAATTGGCTGTCTTTACTATGACACCAGTTGAAATATCCCAGTACGTTATTGAACTGGAAAACTCTCTACAGGTTGTATTCCAAGTAACACTAACTATATCGTCACCTTGAAGATCATATCTCCATTATTGCAACCTTCATAGCGCTTATGAGTGATAATGTTCAACAAAATGTTGCAGAAAGAACATTATGAGATAATACACCGGGGCCGTGGTTGAAGGAATGCTGTCTGCTTGAACAGCTATCTGCCCTCTTGTAACAGTTCTGGCCCAATTAAAGAGGGACCGGACTTCTTCGGGACCGGGTTTCAGCATATGGGGGGTTCTGGCCTGCACAAGCATTCCAGTGTGGTTACAATCTCTTCATTATTTAAAAGAGCTGTAATTAAATTCCGAGCTGAGCCATTTTTGCTGCCGCCGCCGCCACATCCGCATAGGTCAAAATCGGTTTAAATACAAGGTGCCGAAAGATGACGTCAGTCAAGTGCGTTTCATTCCATATATTCAAGTTTCATTCAATATATTCAGAAGTTCAATCAATATATTCAAGGTTTCATTAAATATATTCAAGGTTCATTCCATATATTCAAGGTTTCATTCAATATATTCAAGGTTCATTCCATATATGCAAGGTTTCATTCAATATTCAGAAGTTCAATCAATATAGTCAAGGTTCATTCCATATGTTCAAGGTTTCATTCAATATATTCAGAAGTTCAATCAATATATTCAAAGATTAATTTCCTGAACGGCATGCCATTATATATATATATATATATATATATATATATATATATATATATATATGTGTGTGTGTGTGTGTGTGTGTGTGTGTATGTACTGTAGAATATGTATACATTTAAACCTCAAGTAAAGGACAAAAGAGACCTGCCCTAAAATATTATTTAAATTCAAAAGGGTATACTTGAATGTACAGTGGTTGTATATCAGCAAAAGAACATTGCAGTGTAGTTACAAAAGTTATATAACAGAGCTTCACCATATCTATGAAACTGCAGTCTGACAGTATTATTCTTGTCATATGGGGACAGTTGACCTTGTCAGTTCTTATCTTCACAGAAAGACTAATATTGATAGAGGTTGGAGTTTTCACCGAGCTGGAACATGAGGCCATCGCAAACACATAGCGCAGAGTTAACTTCTGGCCTACACACAGATAAGCTGTTAATTCTGTACAAGCCTGCAGATGCGTATGCTGTCAACACCAGTGAACCGAACCCGTTTCAGGACTGATGAGCCAGCTTGAAGTTTGTGAGAATGGTCCCTGGACTCCCGCGGTTGTGTGTTTGTGTGTGTGTATAGAAGGGAAGAGGGGATCTCAGTCCATGGGCTCCAGACACTGGGTGCAGAAGGCCATATCACTGGAGTAGGGCTCAATCTGGAGGGTGATGCTCTGGAAGCCATGTGTGGATTTAAGCAGCTCTGTAGCCTCCATCAGGACCTGCTGAGGATTGGCTGAGTCCTCTGGATAGGATAGAAAAGAGTTATTATTGTTGTTGTTGATGATATAATAATAATATTAATAATAACAAATATAACAATAAAATAAAACCCTGCATTTAAACATCCTTAAATCAATAGTTTCTGACACAGACATCATAGAGACTGCTGACAATGATTTATGATTATTCTTATTTGTTTGTGAAGCAAGCAGCATTTTATATCCATTAAATGAAAAGTTTACCAACAGCCAGATGAGCTGAAAACAGTGTGTGGTTTAATGTAAGAGCCCAGATGTGTAGGTCATGCACAGCTTGGACACCACTTAGTTTAACTAGTGCGTTCTTCATTAAGTCAAATTCATGCTCCTGTGGGGCTCCTGTCAACAACATGCAGCACAAATGTTAAGATTTAACAATCGGTTTTGGTAGTCAATAATGGCAGTAGAGCAGCACCATAAAATAATCATTTGACTGGTTCTTAAAATATCCTTCAAAAACACACATTCTGTGGTGTAAATCTCATACCTTCCATGAGTACACGGAAGATGTCTCTCAAAATGGCAATAGTTGTTGCAAATACAAACACTGAAAACAGGAAGGTGCAGATGGGATCAGCTATTTTGTATTCAGGCTGTGGAAGCAACAAAAACAACCAAAAATTATGGTAAACATTACATTTACCATAGTTTACCATTTACCATTAGTCAAGTTCATTGATCAAGTAAGACAAGGTTAGAAACAACTGAACAACAAGAACAACTGGTGCATCTGGTGTGACTGAATAGCCAAATGGCAGCTGTTTGGCAGCAGTTTTCACATCCTTCATTTGAACTCTAACGTCAGGGCTGAAGATCCTTTTAATGTATAACTTAGTACATTCCTTGGCTAATGGTCATAATATGCTATTCATTTTGTTATTTTCATTATTCATTTAACCATGATCTGACTTCAACTGACATGTTAGCAAACAATAAAACATCCTCTCTGGGTGGCCTAATGTTTCTATTATGAAGTCTATCCATAACCTCATGATAGCCTTGTGGCCACTCCACTGACCCAGCAGCTGATAATGACGGCGGCCAGAAAGACTCCCAGACTCTGCAGCAGGTCTCCCACCACGTGGATAAATGCTGCTCGCACACTGGCGTTGCCATGGTTATGTGCTTCCTGTGTGCAGTGGTTGTGGCCATGTGTCAGGCCGTGGCCGTGGGAGGAGGGAGACTGATAGAGAATCAGGGCCATGCTTTTAGATGGGAGAAACCGACAAAATGGCTGCTATTAAGACACAGGTCAGATATAAACATAATCTTGTAGGAAGGTTTAGTTGGAGCAAATTCTAGACATGTGCAGTGCAACCCAGTTCAAAGTAGAAAATTGTTAGCTTGACTTCATTGATATTATCTGTTATTTGAATACCAACACCACCATCTGTGGATGGATGCTGCAAAATAGTGACTTACATTATGTTGACTCCTACAGCACAAGCGGATGTAATGATCATAATGCTGCTGTGGATCTCATAGTCATCATGTAGGATTCTCTGGATGGCAATGAACACCAGCACTGCAGTTATCCCCCAGACAGAGAGGACAGACAGCAAAGCACCAAGCATTTCTGTAGTAGACATTATAGAATATCCCACATTCATAAATGAAATACATGTGTGTGTGTGTGAGTAAGTGAGGTGGTGGTTGTGGGCTCTATTTGGTTCACTATATCCTTTAGTTTAATTTACCCAGGATTATCACAGGGTAAAACCCCATGTGGAATAAATGTCTAGTACTGAAATCTGAATTAACCCAAAGTAATTGTTGAACCAAATAATCTTCCAAGCTTAAACGTAAAGTTTGGGTTTTAACACTTTGAGCCCCTTTCACAGGTTGTCTAAAATGCAACAAAGTTGTTGACACCAAACTTTTGACAATTGCTCCTGTCTCGGCTATTTGGGAAATGTAGAAGCGCCTCTGCCTGCTTAAAAATGGCTAGCACTGGGCATTTGTTGTTTTATTTGCCATTTTGTAAGTTCCATAGGTTTCTATTAGAAGACGTCTTGCTCCTTAAGTGCCAAATAAAAACATGACAGAAGCTTTATTTTGCTACGATACATGTTTTGGAACATCAGTGAGCACTACTAACCACTCAATGAGTATAGCACTTTTTCAAAACCAGTGTTTTAAGGATGGAAACAACAAATGACCATTGCTAGCCATTTTGAAGCAGGCAGAGGTGATTCTAGATTTCCCAAAAAGCCGAGACAGGAGCAATCATCAAAATTTCGATGTCAACCACTTAATTGCATTTTAAACAACCTGTGAAAGGCGCTCAAAGTGTTAAAAACCGAACTATACCTTTAAACTTGTCAAAATGAGCTGCAGCGTTTGAAGCTATTTTGAGCAGGCAGACCCACCAGAGCGATGCCAACCAAACGTCATGCTTTTGGAGGGGGGTCTGGAGGAGATGTATAGGGAGAAGAGACTGACCAGTATACTGCAGAAGTCAGTGAGCAGGTGCACTGCGTCTGTCATGATTGCCAGACTGTGTGCTGCATAGCCACCTGAGGGACAAACATACAAAATACAGTGGTTGCATTAATAGTCAAACATAAGCCAATATTGCTTGCACCTGTGACGGCTGAAGCCTCCTTGTTTGCGCGCTTGTTTGCTCTCTTTGTTTGTCTCTCTTCTTGCAAGTAATTGTGTGGGTGTGGCTTCCCAATTATGCCATTTGCCACTAGGCGTATAAGGGGAACTCGGCCCGTACCTGGAAAAGCTGCCGTTTTGCCGTCGCTGCCATTTTTGGAGAGCTGCCATCGTTTTTTTCTTTTCCCTTCCACATCTCAATACTGATTCCTTACCTGCACCTTGCTTGCACACTGACATTCATCGCTTAGTGCTTTCTTTATTTTGAATAAATACGTTAAAACTTCATTTGGCTATGGTCTGTCCTCCTTTGTTTTGTTATGGCCTTGAGCCAGGCTAAAACACACCTCAGAAGACTCAGAGTTGTGTTGGGAGAGCTGAATGCAATAGGTGGTTGTCACACACACAAACACACGCACAGGGAGATAGATAGAATAAGACAGGCCTATTTGCATAATATACACATCCAGACTCAGATAAAAGTCTAGGATATCTAGGCCACGTCACAGCCACTCAAGCCTCAATTGGGAGGTGTTCACCAGTTACTGTAACTCAGTAAATAGCAACTTCATTTACTATGGCTGATTCTAAACATTGCTCCTTACCAAACACTTCCCCGACCATAAAGATAAGGCAGACAACCGACGTGGTGATGAGTTTCCTCTTGGCCAGCTTTTTCTCTTTGTCAGCCCATGGTGGCCTGTCACTATGGCAATGGAATGAGTTTTGTATTTGACTTTGATGGGGACTGGCCTTATCCTCTTTGTCAGCTCTAGTATGGAGGTATTCGTCTTTTGTGTCAGAGAATGGTCTGTATATAGGAGAACAAAACAAAGAATTATTCAGCTGTGAAGAGCTTTATCAACTGTTGATGAACGCTGATGAACGCCACAATTCTATTTTAGTTTGGCAAGTAGGTAAGTCCATAGGTAGGTAGGTCGGTAGATAGATATAATGTAGAACTGTCATCTCTATGTGATGAAAATCATTAATTCCACCAAAACAGTTCACTTACCTTACATTGTCAAATTGAAATGTTTTGGAATTCTGGCCTCCGTCCAGAAGGGTTTTTTTAAAACTCATAACTCACGACTGACTTTGTTTCAAGTGCAGTTTCCAGTTCCAGTTATAAAACAATTTGTTCGCTGGGCAGGAGACTCGTCCCAAACATTACCTAAAGCAGCGGGTGATTTGCAAAAGGAACATGTGCACTTATTCAGCTGTATAACTGTGTGGTCCCAGTCAGACTGTACACATGAGCAAACTGTCTTATCTACTGTGCAGTCAGTTGGTGTGGCATTAGTAGGTTCCCAAGACAGAGGAACAACTAGTACTGTCATTTTTAGGTTCTACAGAATAGTTCATTTCATATGATGGGTTTGGTGTGCGCCACTGAGGTTTTGCGTAACAGAATACATATTTGTGTGAATATAAATATGCTTAGATAGCATCCAGAGTTGTCCAAAACATGTAGGGCAAACATTATAACATCTGAATGACTTATAAAATCGAAAAACGAATCCCTAAAAATACTATTAAAATTTTCTATATCTTACACAAAATTTAATGATATACATTTCAATAACAGTATCATTATTTAAGGGACAATGTTGAAAAATGTCCCAACATTATAACATCAAAACAACAAACATATGAACAAATCTCACTTATGCCATCTAGCATGATTTTCAGTGCACTGCAGCCACTCAGCTTAAAATGTGTGTCAAATGGTTGCCAGGCTGTACTTAAATGGATTGTGTTGATGTAAATGGATTTTCAGAGGCCATGAAACTGACCCCTTTTACCTTGGCGTTTTCTGACTTGGATCCTGAATGAATGAATGAATGTACAAATAAGGTGCTTTTGTAACTGTGTCTCATTTTGATAAATGGGGAGCAGTGAAGAGGTGTTTTTGTAACTGTTTTTGTTACATCAGAATCAGTTCTTCCAATATGTACGCCACGGTAATGCCTCAACATGGAATGTTGCTATAAGCTATAACTTTCGCACAAATTTGGCATTTCACCAATGAATATATTGTAAGTAAATTTAACATATGACTATATTAAGCTACTAATATTATCTTTACATGTTAAGTAACAATGTCTAGCCTTTTAAACTATTGTGTTGCCCACCGGGAGAAATCTAATCAAAGTACTCCCAAACAGGTAAACACTTCCTCTTCTTGTTCATCTCCATTGTCAGAGTAATGTACAAGTTGCAATCCACTGCAAAAAAAAAAAAAGGTCTGAATAACGGTCTCCAACCACTGTCAAAAACCCACGAGTGCGTATTCTTCATGGGACATCTTTATGGTCAATCTATCAATCTTGATTTGAAATTTGACACACGCACATACACATTTAAAAACACACCTAGATACAAGGTTAATTTTGTTTATTTACTTAAAACCCTATTTACTTAATTATCTTAAAAAAAGGAAAATGAATGTGATATTTCCATCTGCATTGATGTTTTCTTTTGCATTACATTACACTGATATTGACTGTTGAGAGCAGTCCAAGCCTGTAGAAGGCGCCGTATCGTTGTGGGATCAGTAAGCGGCAAGCAGCATGGTAGCAGAATTAAAACGGTATTGAAGCTGTTTGCTACGAAATCTGAAGCGTGTCTTTCTGATTCTTACCACAGGACAGTTTACAAGTGTTTTGTCAGAATAACTTCTATAAATATGCAAATGTTGTTGTTGTTTGTTTATAGTCTGGAAGGGACAGTGTAATTATTGTTGATATTGCGTTTCAAGTGAAGTATAAAGTTACGAATGCTAGTAGCATGGCGCCTAGCCCCAGTCATGTACAGTAGTGTTGAATGCACGCCACGCAGACACGGTAAACTATACTGGAATATTGAATGTAATTAATACATGTTGTAAGAGTTGTTAAGAATGTGTTTTGAGTATACTGAATGACTAGTCTAATGTAGTTAACTAAAATCCCTGCGAATATGAGTTGATGTTTCACATAAATGGCGAATTGATTGTATGGGAGAGATTATTCTATGAAGTTGTTAGGTTAATTGTAACTGTGCAGTTAAGATGTAGACTATGGAATATGAGTTTACTAGATAAATGATTTCAGTAATGAAACTGATTATTGATAATATGTTAAGTAAATGCTGAAATGGCAAACAAAAGGGTTATACTTTTATGTTAATATGACAGTTATGGAAAAGAATGTATTTACTTTAATTTTTCTAAGCTACTCTACAGTAAATAAGATACAATGTCAAACGTGCCATGCCTGGAACAAAATAATTCTCAATATGAAATTGAACTTGTGATTGACTTTGTGTAAAGGAGAATTAAAACAGTATTGAAGCTGTTTGCCACGAAATCTGAAGCGTGTCTTTCTGATTCTTACCACAGCGCCATACCCACACCCTGGGTGGGCGGTTACAACTTGGGGGCTCGTCCGGGATTGGCGCCACCTAGTGGTCAACGCTGATCAACAGAGAACTACGGGATTCTGACTTCTAGACATAACGAGTGGACTAGTGATCTTCAGGTTCCAGTCATGGCAGAACTGAACGAACTGCGCAGAGACATCAAGCAACAGCTGTCTCTTCTAGCCGGTGCTGCAAATGTTGAAGTACTCTCCAAGGTTGCCAGAGCCGGCCATGGGACAGCGACAGGGGACGTGTCAGGTGTTGACGCGTCCGAGGGGGACCTGCTGTTCTTCGTGATCGACTTTGTAGAGAGTGATGCACTGAAGAGCATGGAGGACCAGGGACTGTCTCACCTGTTGTCTCTGCGCGACCTCATCGATGAGCTGCAGCGACCGGCTCCCCATAGGACAACAAGTGACGAAGACGACCCAGTGGTGACAGTAGTTACTGAGGACACTGCAACAGGTGGCGACCACTGTGGAGAACACTGAAACTGACACTGTGGGCACCACGGCACCTGTGTCACAGTCAGGGACTACTACTCCAGCACCAGCCACTGTTATGGTAGACAAGGTATCCGGTTATGTAACTCTGTCTGATGTAGCCACATTCCTTCCTCGCAGAGAGTTTAAGATCCACGGTGGTCAGCTATCTGACTCTGATTCAGTTTTAATAACATCTGTAAACAAATAGATGAGGGGATTGCACAAAAATGTACAGAATCAGAGGTTATTAGAGCTGTTCTAAAAATTATTAAGCCAGGTACATTCAAAAATATGCTTACCCTTAAAGATTCACTGGATGTAGATGGATTTAAACGCTTGCTACGAGCACATTTAAAAGATCAAAGCAGTGCAGAACTTTTCCAGGAACTGAGTAGCACTAGGCAACTAGATCAGGGGTCTTCAACCTTTTTCAGCTCAAGGACCCCTTGGTTGTGAGAGAGACTGAGCACGGACCCCCACACCTATGGAATAAGATTGCTGTCAAAATATTTGTGTCCATATATTTGATACACGTGCGTATTTAGTTGTGCATAAAATAAACATTTGTGAGTTCTCAAATGAGTTCAGTCATGCATAAAAAATACGAATTCAAAAATATTATGGACTTCGCACACGTTACTCAACTGTCAAAATACGTCATCGCCTCATTCACAGGGATTACTTGTTGAGAAAAGTTTTGACAGCTTACTCCATACACACCTGGCCCACCTCAAATCCTGCCATCATTTGGACCGTCAGTTATGAGTGCCTACATGCACGCATGCACACACACGAACGCACACATTCTAAACAGGCATTATTATTATTAACAGGGGGGTGACACTGTTTCTTTACATAGTTAAATTCGCCCTATAACAGAATGAATGTCACAAGGGTTAACTAGCTGGATATATTCAGCTAAATTCAGGCAAAGCTTCGTTAGCTCAAACTGATACAGCCTCTTCCTCTTGTGTAAATATAACTTCGTCTTTCAGAAGGAAACACACTCATGAGATTATCGTTATCGTTTTATTGTGATGGAACGTTGGATGAATGAATTCGCGCAGAACGCCTTGAAGTGCAAAGACCACAGACTCTCATAAAAAAAAAACAACAAAGCAAAACATCACACAGAACAAATACCCCGCAAAGTTCAGGGTTCATCAGTCCTGACACTGAACAGACGAATCAAACGTAATTTATCTCCCGGAATGAAAAGAACGAGTTTGCTGAATACGAAGCTATTTAACTAAAATGCACGGAGTGTTCTTTAATCGCGATGATCCAACTCTAATAAAAAAGATCACAAGGGTCACATTTTTTATTATAGTGGGACGAAGAATTAAAGATAACTGATCAGCTACCAGGTCCTAGTGAGAGCACTGAACCTGGTGAGTGGAACAGAGCTTCTCTATTCTAGGACTGATGGAATTTGCGAGGCAATGTCACATCAGGCTCAGGCTGAAGTGGTGACCTGTATTTGTACATTTATGAATGCTCATGTGTTTTGGCATAGGTTAGCAAAATGTTACGCAGGGATCACATGCATGATTCATGGCCTACAATGTGTTATTTAAAAACGAATATGAAGCAATTTTCTTTTGAACATTATGTTAACTATGACAAATTAAATTAAAATTTTTGGAAGAGAAAAAAAATGCTTCAGACGAAATATTTTCGCGGACCCCCTGCAGTACCTCCGCGGACCCCCTAGGGGTCGCGGACCCCCGGTTGAAGACCCCTGAACTAGATAAAGAGACTCCACAGCAGTTTGCTTACAGGCTAATGGGGTTGAGAGAGAGAGTTATGCTTGCTACTCAACAGACAGGTGTCAGGATTTCAGTATGATGGTAAGCTTGTTTAGGGAGTAATTTTCTCCACTCCTTGTTTCAGGGGTTTAATGAAAAATGTTCATATGTCCGCATTGACATGCGTACTATGCTCACGAACCCTCACATTACTGGTGATGTAATTTTAGAGCTCAAAATCTGTCAGTGCACAGACTGAGAGGTAAAACCGCTTAGGGGCTTCAGCTAAGTCAAAGGTAGACAGTGTTAGGACGACACCGTGACCCTAGTGATGGACAAAACAACGTTGTTCAATCAGAAGTCAAGGCAAATCGTGACGCTATCTATGATCTGACTGCTCAGGTTTCTGAGCTAGCCAAAAACTTGGAACGAATAATGATGCCTGCAGAGAGAGTGACATCAACACAACCACATGAAACTCCACCTAGACATGCAACAGTTAAGCCTGAAACCAAAGGCAGATGTCCGTCCTGTGTGTCCCAGGGTAATTATTGTTGTACCCATCGTTTTAAATGTGGGCAGGTAGGCCATCGGGCTGTGGGTTGTCTGTCACACGTTACATCGGCGGGAAATGGCGTGGGGTCACAGGGACAGGGACCACCGGTGACCAATAAAAACAGGAGGTCCCAGATTAACATGAACTGCCTTAAGAGTGCAAGTATGGGGACACTTATCCAGTCTAGTGGAAAGAAGAAACGAGTAGCTGGCTTAATTGGTAGCAAGTGTTTACTCAATTGCCATTTCAATGGGGTGGAAGTTCAGGTACTTTTAGACAGTGGTGCACAGGTTAGTGTTGTTGGAAAGTCTTGGATTGAAGAGATGCTACCAAGTGTCAAAGTGAAGTCCATAGAGAGTTTACTGGCTGATCGTGAACTTCATGTCACTGCTGCTAATGGGTCCGAGATACCTTTTGAGGGATGGGTTGATATTAGAGATTCGGAGTGGCAATGGGGGTAAAGCAGCAATCACTATACCAATGCTGGTTAGCTCAAGCTACGTAGACCATCCCTTACTGGGTTTCAATGTAATGGAGGAGCTAATCAAAGAGAGTGCTGAGAAGGCTAACAGTGTCAGTTTGTGTGAACTACTGTCTGAAGCGATGAACGTACAGCAGTAAACAGCAGAATGTTTAGTCTCCACTGTCCAAGGAGCACAGACGGCGCCAAGCATTGGAGTGGTGAGGTTGAGTAAGATAGGAGTGAGGATTAATAGTGGTCAGTTCAGAGATCTGCGGTGTCGCATTAGGTCATTTCCGGAGGGAGGGACAGTGGTATTTGAGCCAACCCTTGAAAATGCTATGCACGAGGGCTTGGAGTTACTGCCTGCACTGGTGAATATTCCATGTGGTGCTTCAAAACTGGTGCCTGTGCCCATATACAATGTCACCCAGCATGACATCTACTTACCTCAGCGAACGCTACTGGGGAACCTGGAGCCGGTTGTGAATAGCAAACCAGTAAATGTGCGGCCAAAGTGTTACAATCATATTAACGAAAAACAACAACATAGCTCATATTCCGCCAGGGTGTGTAACACCAATACTGATAGTGTGTCAAAGAACAGTAGTTGCAAATGGCACCCACCTGTTGATCTCAGTCACCTGTCAGCACCACAACAGGACATACTCAGAAGCATGCTGTTTGAGGAGTCTGATGTTTTTGCTCAAGAGGACGATGACATTGGCTGCATTCCTAATTTGAGGTTGAAGATCAACTTGTCTGACAATCGCCCAGTGCAGAAGAGCTGTAATTCAATCCCCAAGCCGCTGCTTCAAGAAGTGAAGGAAAATGTCCATAACCTGCTAGACTGGGGTTGGATAAAGAAATCAGTCTTCATACTCCTCCCCGGTGGTGTGTGTTCATAAGAAGGACAGCAGCTTACGCCTGCGCGTTGATTTCAGAGAACTGAATCGGAAAACCATTCCTGATCGACATCCGCTACAGCTTAGGCGCCAATTCATGGTTTTCCATTCTAGACCAAGGAAGTGCCTATCACCAGGAGTTTGTCAGTCTAGACCGTTAACGGCATTTAGTACACCGTGGGGTTTATATGAATGGGTCCGCATTCCCTTTGGGCTAACCAATGCTCCAGCAGCATTTCAAAGGTGTATGGAAGAAGTTTTGGAGAGCATTAGAGACGAATCCTGTGTACCGTACTTGGACAACGTACTTTGTTACTCTAAGACATTTGAGGAGCATCAAGGATTCAAGGATTCAAGGATTCAAGGAGTTTATTTGTCACATACATGAGTCACTAACGCAAAACATGCAGTGAAATTGCATTGAAGAGAAGATTAAATAAAGGGAAAGAAGAAAACAAAATAAATAGCCATTGCCATTTAGCCACTGTACATAAACAGTCCATACAAACAAACAGGACTCAGGATCCATGCAGAAGGCGAGCTGAGATGACTTTGAGGTCGTGGATTCACAGCCGAAGCCGGGACACAGGAGCGACACCAAGTGGGGGACGACATCGCGTCGGAGACCACTGGACAGCAGCCGATCTGCAGGCAGCGCTGCCCTCCTCCAAACACTGGCCTCCCGTGAGTTCCCGTCCTCCACTCCACAGGCAACCTCCGCAGCTCTCCACATCCAACACTCACGACGGGTCTCCGCCTGACCTCCTCCAAGCTCCGCAGACAAAGATGGCAGGGCAGACAGAGAGAACGACTGCCGGTCGGAACGCATCATTCAAAGCAAACACACACCCAAAAAAAAAAAAAAAAACACCGACATAACCAGTCCAACACCAACAAGCTCCTCCAACTCCGCCGAACCAAACAAAGCGACAACCACATTCAAGGCCACCTGCAGGGCACAGCACAGAGCCAGAAACAAAAAAGAAAAACATAAAAAGCCCAGAGAGGGCGGAAAATGAAGTGGAGGTACGGCTAACGGCAGCCATCGTACAGCGCCATCACCATAGCAACCATGTGCCAACAAGCATGTGCATGATATGAGACATGTTTTGTGTCGCATTCGGGAACATGGTATTAAGTTACGTCCTAAGAAATGTGAGCTCTTCAAGAGACAAGTTAGGTACATAGGACGTTTGGACTTTTAGGTTTTTTTAGCTATTATAGATATTTCATTCAGGACTTCTCTCGTATTGCTAGGCCATTGTTTGAACTACTAAGCTCACAGGAATTCACTGGGCCAACCACTCAACAACTGGTAAGGGGAATCAAACGCCCAGCCCGGCAGAAAGAAAGTGGTCACTAAAATCATTGATGCACTCAGTGAAGCACCCATCCTGGCTTACCCAGATTTTGAATTGCCGTTCGTGTTGCACACTGATGCGTCAAATGAGGGATTAGGGGCTGTGCTTTATCAGCGGCAGAACAAAAAGCTACGGGTCATAGGTTATGGATCCCGTACCTTGTCCCGGGCTGAGCGAAACTATCACTTGCACTCGGGTAAACTTGAGTTCTTGGCCCTCAAATGGGCAATCTGTGATAAGTTTCGCGATTACCTTAACTATGCGCCGAGTTTCACAGTCTACACTGATAATGTTACATTTTTTGTGTATTTGTGTGATCTTTGTTGTTTCATGTTTGTGTGCTTGTTTGCAAAAGCTAGATACTGTCAGATCTCATTAGTGTAGTACCTCTTTAAGAAAGGTGTGTGCTGCAAGATCATGTGACCGGTGGCTACCTTGTATAAGGAAACATGTTTCAGTAGTAATTGTACCTGGTTCAATAGTAGTTTCAACCCGGTGTGCAGCCACTTGGTGAGTTGATGCTTTCTCTAGTTTCTTGTCTGTCTGCTATGCTGTAATGTTGAACTGTTGTTTACATGCTCCTTTGTGTTCTGCATTAAGATAGGTGCTGTGCGCTGGTAAAAGCTGAGTTTGTTTAGTTAATTAAGCAAAGACTGGATTTTGTTGTTGTGATGGTCATTGATGTGTTTTGTCTGTATCCATTCTTGTTTAATTAGTGTGTTAAATGTTTGGTGTTTAAATCATGGTACTTCCTGGTTTGCCGCAAAGCATTTTGGGAAATGTAGTTTCCTAGACCTAAACTCAAACTTGCACTTTATATGCCATTTAAACTTGACAATGTTGCAGAATGGAATGACGTTAAACGCATATTGCTGTGTGGTTGTGTATTGATCATATTTATCATGTTATACTATTTATGATATTTATAATATTTTGATATGTCATAAGATGAGGATTGATGTTATTTATTATTGCGCTATTTATACTTGCTAATTGTCATTGGGCTATTGTGGTGAGTGAGGTGTGGAGTTTGTGTTGCACAAGAGAAATGAGAACTTTGTATTACTATTTCAGGTTTATTACCTGCTTTCACTTTGGAAAAATAAATGAAGAAAATAATAAGAAGTGGAAACTGAGTAATATCCTTTGTACACTGGGTTGCCCTTTCCGTTGGGAGGAAGAAACGGAACAGATAACAATCCATTAACGTATGTTTTGAGCACAGCCCGACTCAATGCCGTGGGTCACAGGTGGGTTGGTGAATTAGCCGATTTTCATTTCGATATTAAGTATCAACCCAGAAAGTTAAATGCGGATGCAGACACCCTTTCCAGGCACCCCCTACACCTGGACGAGCACATGGAGTTGGTGTCCTCAGAAACTGTAGCGGCAGTATGGCAAGGGAGTAAGGTTGTGAAGGACAATGATGCTCCCTGGGCAACTGTACTTCAGCTCCGTAACCAATGTGATGAGATGGATGTGCCAATCCAAAATGTGGCTACGGTCACACCTGAAAACATCAAAGTTGCACAACAAGAAGACCCAGCCGTTCGAGAAGTGCTGTTGCTCAAGCAGAAGGGATGGATCCCTAATGACCTACACAAAGAATGTATGACACCAGAGGCAAGAAGGCTGTTATATGAGTGGAATAAGTTGAGTGTGGAAGATGAAATACTTTATTGGACCAGTGGGCGGTATAAGCAGTTAGTTCTCCCGGGAAAGCTGAAAGCAATGGTACTGAGAAATTTGCATGATGAGATGGGACATGTGGATGTGGTGTGGATAAGGTGATACAGTTAGCTCGCGAGCGCTTCTATTGGCCCTTTATGCAGCGAGAGATTGAGAACTATGTGACCAAGAGATGCGCCTGTATAAAGCAGAAACACCCTCCTGTGCACCAGAAGGCTCCCATGGGCTCAATCTCTTCAAGTGCCCCATTTGAATTAGTCTGCATAGATTACCTACATTTAGAGACAAGCAAAGGGGGTTATGAGTATATTCTCTTCCTTGTTGACCACTTCACACGTTTCGTGCAGGCGTATCCAACCAAGAACAAGGCAGGGAGAACAGCCGCTGAAAAGATCTTTCAAGATTTTATTCCTCGTTTTGGCTATCCAGAAAAACTCCATCATGACCAGGGTCGTGAGGTCGAGAATGGCCTTTTCCGTAGATTGCAACAACTTTCCGGCATTGCTCACTCACGGACCACCCCTTATCACCCACAGGGGAACACTGTGGAAAGAGTGAATAGGACACGCATGAGGAGAAAATTAGTGAATTGAAAGAACATCTGCCTCACATGGTACATGCCTACAATTGACCTACTGTTTGGGCGTCAATCTGATATGGAGGCACCAAACCCTAGGGGTTTCGCAGAGATGTGGGCTAACCGAATGCGTGAGGCTTATCAGATTGCAGCCCAAAATAGTCAGAAGTCGTCTGGCACTCCAAGTAGGTGACAGAGTGCTGGTAAGGAATCTCTCCGAAAGAGGAGGACCTGGAAAGCTACGGGCCTACTGGGAGAAGATGGTCCACCGGGTAGTGGAACGGATTAAGGATGGGCCGGTGTATAAAGTGCAGCCAGAGCAGGGAAGCAAATCTGTCTGTGTACTACACCGCGCTCTCCTATTGCCAGTCAACGACCTACCTTTGGAGCATGAACCTTCCAAACAAGCACCTGCGAGAGCCAGACCACAGAGGCCGAGGCCAGATCAAGGTACAGTAGCACCTGCAAGTGATGGTTCAGACGAGGAAGACCTTACATTCAGTGTTTACCCTGGTTATCAACCGCCACCAGGCAGTACCAGAACAGGACCGATGCTGGGTGAGAAGCAATTGTCCCAAACTCTGGATGCTGAAACAGTACTGCGCCCAACAGCCAGTGAGTTTTGCCCTACGGATACCCACCAAGAACAACCAATACCAGTTGTAGTGGACCAGGAAGGATTGCTTGAGGAAGGTGACCCAGAAATGTTAGAAGAGGAAAGAGATTCCAGTAATGAAAGACAAGAGTCAGGGGAAAAAGATACTGGGGAACAACCAGGGGGTTTTAGAAGGTCGAGTAGAGCCACCCGTCCAAAAGAAATCTTGACATATGAGACACTAGGCCAACCAGTGTATCGATCATGTAGGGCAGAGATCAATTCCCTTATGTCCCCTTATCACCATCCATTCTTCCTAGTTCCTAACGTCAACCCTTACTACCCACCTTCCATGTACTGTGCTTGTAGCTTACCGCAGCCTCCCAATAATAGTTATGCTTACTACTGTCAATAGTTTTGGGGAAGAGGCGGCAGTTAGAGTTTAAAAGAATAGGAAAGACTGCCGGGAGCCAGCTTTTAAGTGGGGGAGAGTGTAGCGGGTCACTCACACACACACGCACATACACATTTAAAAACACACCTAGATACAAGGTTAATTTTGTTTATTTACTTAAAATCCTATTTACTTAATTATCTTAAAAAAAAAGGAAAATGAATATGACATTTCCATCTGCATTGATGTTTTATTTTGCATTACATTACATTGATATTGACTGTTGATAGCAGTCCAAGCCTGTAGAGGGCGCCGTATCGTGGTGGGATCTGTAAGCGGCAAGCAGCACGGTAGCAGAATTAAAACGGTATTGAAGCTGTTTGTCACGAAATCTGAAGCGTGTCTTTCTGATTCTTACCACAGGACAGTTTACAAGTGTTTTGTCAGAATAACTTCTATAAATATGCAAATGTTGTTGTTGTTTGTTTATAGTCTGGAAGGAACAGTGTAATTATTGTTGATATTGCGTTTCAAGTGAAGTATAAAGTTACGAATGCTAGTAGCATGGCGCCTAGCCCCAGTCATGTACAGTAGTGTTGAATGCACGCCACGCAGACACGGTAAACTATACTGGAATATTGAATGTAATTAATACATGTTGTAAGACATGTTGTTAAGAATGTGTTATGAGTATACTGAATGACTAGTCTAATGTATTTAACTAAAACGCCCTGCGAATATGAGTTGATGTTTCACATAAATGGCGAATTGATTGTATGGGAGATTATTATTCTATGAAGTTGTTAGGTTAATTGTAACTGTGCAGTTAAGATGTAGACTATGGAATATGGGTTTACTAGATTAATGATCTCAGTAATGAAACTGATTATTGATAATATATTAAGTAAATGCTGAAATGGCAAACAAAAGGGTTATACTTTTAAGTTAATGACAGTTATGGAAAAGAATGTATTTACTTTAATTTTTCTAAGCTACTCTACAGTAAATAAGATACAATGTCAAACCAAAGGTTTATGAAAAAGTGCCATGACTGGAACACGGTAGTTTAAAGATTGTTATATTATTGAACAAAATAATTCTCAATATGAAATTTAACTTGTGATTGAATTGAGTTTCTGTAAAGGAGAATTAAAACGGTATTGAAGCTGTTTGCCACGAAATCTGAAGCGTGTCTTTCTGATTCTTACCACAGCCCCACACCCACACCCTGGGTGGGCGGTTACATAGACAACACACTGATTCTTGTATTTGGAGTTATTACAGATATGGGGATATGTTTACAGATGTAGGTCCATGTATCATGTCTTCAATAATTTCAACTTGAAAATTTATTTTTTTGTCTAAATAATCCAAAAAAGTAAAAAAAAAAAAGAAAAGAAAAGAAAAAAGCAGGGTGACATAAAAATGGCTGACTAATTTTGCAAATATATTGAGTATATTGAATAAAAATAACATTTCAGCAATAATGCAGTAGAAGACTATGACAAAATTTGCATTTAATGAACATACAAACAAACCATTTATTCAACTTAGATATGCCAATTTAAAAACAGAAACAAGACCTTATTTTACAGTTACTGTAGGTCTACATATATTATTTCTTCAAGTTAAAAAAACAAACTGATAAAAAGGGACAAAAAGGTGAAAAAAAGAAAATCAGTTATATATGCACTTGAGACAAAATACCAGCTTACTCTTACATTTTCTGTCATTGGCCCTGTAAGAGAGTGATACTTGAGTAGGAAGATGGCGACAGTGTACACTGCATTAAAAAAATATTCAAAATTATTTAAAAATAAGAAATAAATCATCCCTGGATAAATGTAAACCTTATTAAATAAATCAAGTTAATTTGTAAACATTGTTCAACATCAGAACATACCTTGTCATTTAGAAGATTGGGTGCTTTAGCCAAAATGCCAAAATGTAGTTTTTCAAAGCCTACTTAGCAACTACATCAATAATATCTTAAATATTTATTTTATAACAACATACAAAATCACATGCAGGAACACATCCAATCACAGGTTGTTTCCCAGACAGTTAACTTTCTAAAGCACACTCTATCATTTCGGCAATAAAAATCCCAGAGCAGAGGAAAATATCTGGACTTGTTCAATTGTTCAGTTGAACAATTCTACCTACCTATATGGCTGGAAGTGCAAAGCATTTGGAGGACAGTTTTGCCTCAATAGAGCCTGTCATGGGTGATCAGTGTTCAGTGTCATTCCCTTACGTGCGGCAGTTGAAGGTAAAAAGGGTGGGCTAGTCACTTCTGACCAGCTCCTCTGTGCTAGATGTGTTCAGTGCCTGTCCAGCAGAGGGGTTGGGCAAGGAAAAAGGCTGCGAGACTGAGGGCACCACAACGGCTATGGAAGCATCACCTGGGTAAGTCACAGGACAGAGGGATCAAAGTACTATTACAGCATAGTGGTGGATTTCCGCATTCCTCTAGATTCCCAGCATGTTCTACCAGCTCATGATACAACAGGTGGTACATCTCACCAAAAATAGTCAGCATTAATTCACTTCACTAACTCACACACAATGTGACACAGTATTTTAAAATCTATTAATTAACCATATTGAAGTCTATAAAAGAACTGTTAATAAACACTAGCCATTACACCATCAACATTTAAAAAATGTGAAAAACAAAAAAGTACATTAAAGGTGATCTTTAATATACTTTTTAGGAGGATTTTAGCATGATTTCATTTTTGTCTCAAATTGTAGGCATCTCTCTTTGATCAGCTTGCTTTTTGCCCAATGAACACATTAGGAAAAATGCCCAGTCTTGAAAGACAACACAGGGGCTGTAATCCTCCAACGAACACTCAAACAAACATCAACACAACAATCGCTAGTTTTACACCATTAACAAGGTTTAAAGTTACTCCACACTTCACTGGTAGACTTCTGAGGGCCCTGACATTTAAAATGAGACAATGAGAACTTTGAAAGTGTACAGGTACTTTATTAAAAAGACAGGTTATAAAGACAGTACCTTCTCAGAATTTCCTGGTCGCTACCGTCTTGAAATTAAATCATGATAAGTCGATTATTTCCGGGCAGCAATCCCTTCCCATAGCAATCACACATTATGAGCCCATCTGGGGAGGCTCCAACCTCTGGAAAATTTGTGTTAATGACAAAACCACACTGCTCTACTTTAAGATTTCTGTGATGAGTGGCTCTGCTTTGACTTTTCGGGTGTCTGCCTCATGTGTGACACCCCATCTGGTTGTAATGATAAGACTTTGGGTTAACAGGTAAATTTTCTAGTTTGTTACTGGGAGACAGGGCATATGCCTGCCAGCCTTTTCTCCTGACAACTTACACAGACCCCCAGGAGGCACAGCAGGCCTACAACCATGCCCATGACAGGACCAGAGCCAGGGTTGAAATGACCTTTGGCCTCTTGAAGGCACACTTTCGGCACCCATGTGCTGTCCTACACAATTTGGCCTGTCTGAGGAAGGAAAGGGTCCCCAGAGTGCAACCAGCCATGGACTGGGACAATCCTGCAATTTATTTTTCCAGACAACAACAGTGGTAAGGGACCAATATGTGTCAAATTATTTTAGTTAATATTCATGCCTTAAATTTCAGTTAAATATATCCTGCAGTTGCAGAAATGCATACAGTGAATTTTAGTTAAATATGTCTTGCAGTGAGGGAGGAATTTGTGTATGTATCCTTGTGTTGTATAATATGCTTTGATTCTGTGCTTTCTATGTTGCAGAGTCACTGAGTGACTTCAGTTTTGAAAGGAGCTGAAGGTTTACCTGTTTTTGTTTGTTTTCCCCCTATTCAATAAAGGAACAAAATACAATAAAACAACTCTCCTCTATTACTTTATTCTCGAAGTCAGTGATTTTTTTCTCTGAGGCCATAATATTCTGTCATATATATATATATACACACACACACACACACACACACACACACATATATATACATATATATATATATATATATATATATATATATATATATATATATATAATTTTTGTAATGATTGCAACCAGGGGTTAAATTTGCTATGTGGGGGGGCTCTGGTCTGGGGTCGTTGCGAACAATCTTTTTTGACTGCACAGAATACACACACACTTTACTACACTATGTTTTTGTGCATTGTTAACTCACTCAGATAGCCTACTATACTGGGAATTTTTAAGTACAGATTGGAGTCAGAATTTGTACTGGCATATGCATGACATTTAATATAAACGTCACCGACCTGTCGTACCTTTACCACACAAGATAGTACCAAATCAAATTGCTATTGGGATATTATGGCTGTCAGAACATTTTAAATCTTGTCACAAATACCTGTAGCCTACTGTAGAACTTTAAGTGAAAAAATAGCATGTGAAACACATGCAGTGGGGAAATGCTCAATGTGTTGTGTAGCCTAAATATTGATCCTTTATGAGAAACTTTCAAGGCTTGCATGATCTGGAGTCAAAACAGTCGATTTATTTTTTTGGAATAAATGTTGAAAAATGCCTGTCAAAATGTCAATCCAACAAATGTATGCAATGAATGCAACCAAAACATGCATCCTAATACAGAGACCACCACTGCTTTTTTGTAGAGTACTACATCACTTGTTTCAGACAAAAAAGTCTAATTATGCATAACCTTCTATGTTGGCTAGTATAAAGTGAAACCAAGACTGTGTCGACAGTTAATTGAGGCTTAGAGCAGAAGCAGACGAAAACTGTTTACCAGAGGTAGCCCAACTTCAGGTGACGTTAGCCTTATGTCCACTTCATGTCATTACGTTAGCATTTCATTCGTAGCTACGCTAGCTGGCTCATGTATGGAAACTGAACTGGCCAAATGCACAATGGAATTCAACTGACAGCTACTCATTTAAGCACCTCTTTGCATTTAAGCACCTCTTCGCACATACCTTGGCCGCGTTTCCCAGATTCGATCTTTCTTAAAGGGATAGTTCGGTTTTCAACACATTGAGCCCCTTTCACAGGTTGTCTAAAATGAAATAAAGTGGTTGACACCAAAATCTTGATGATTGCTCCTGTCTCGGGTATTTGGGAAATATAGAATCGCCTCTGCCTGCCTTTAAAATGGCTAGCAATGGGCATGTGTTGTTTCTATACTTAAAACACTGGTTTTAAAAAAGTGCTACTCATGGAGTGATTAGTGGCGTTTGCCGATGTTCCAACCCAAGTATCGTAGCAAAATGCATTTTCTGTCATGTTTTATTAGCCATTTTGTAAGTCCCATAGGGGTCAATTTGCTCCTTCATATAAACAAAGTGCCAAATAAAACATGACGGAAGCTTTATTTCGCTATGATACATGTTTTGGAACATCATTGAGCACCACTAACCACTTGGTAAGTAGCACTTTTTTAAAACCAGTGTTTAAGGATAGAAACAACACATGCCCATTGCTAGCCATTTTGAAGGCAGGCAGAGGCGATTCTACATTCCCCAAATAGCCGAGACAGAAGCAAGCGTCAAAATTTCGATGTCAACCACTTTATTGCATTTTAGACAACCTGTGAAAGGGGCTCAATGTGTTAAAAACCGAACTATCCCTTTAAGGACTTAAGAAGGCTCCAAAGAAGGAATCGCTAAGAAGGAGCGTTAAGATACGGGTGTTTCCCAGATGCGTTCTTAACTGCCTTCTTAGGAGAATCTTAAGATCAAGCGAAAGAAGGTTCTTAAGAAGCTCTTAACGAGAGCTGTTCACCACGGTGGTGCTGAAACAGAGTCAATCGATGCCTGGCAAATCGATTACCCACCCCTTTCTCAGCGCATAAGTCACTCACGGCGAACCGTGGTCCCACCACACAGGTGCAATTAAGCTCAGGGGCGATATCCATGATGAGTACTGAGTTTGTGAATTAGTTTCACATTGTGTTGAGATAACCATATATATAATAAAATAAAAAGAAACTAAAAAAAATTATAAAAAGAAAACCATAAGCAGCGTGTTTGCACGCGGATGTCATTAAGTTCATTTTGATAACGTGTGTGTGTGTGCCATCATGTGTATCCAAGTAGAAATCAAGCCCATTAGCGCATATACCCCCGTAAATATTGGCACACACGTGTGAGAATGGAAGTCGCAAAGAGCTAAGCAGGCACCGACAGGACTTTTTCTTCATCGTGAGTGAGGTTCATCCTGCTCAGTGCTCTTTCGCACACTCACCCAGTCACGCAGGCCGCATGGGCTGGAGGGTGACATGTTCTCTATGGCCTGCCATGCACGGTTCTTCACCGTTATGCTTTCAATAAACGTTGGTTTCCTTTTCAACCATGTGTTGTGTGGATCCTTCTGCATTTAAATGAGTGTAATTCAGGGTAGCTGTGGAATGCCACTGGGATGTTGATGGGTTTTTATGTGTTATTATGTATGTATAAACACATAAACGTGAAATTCAAAACAAAAAAAAAATTCTCTACTATTAGCCTATGTTTCTTGCGCCAGTGGTCCACAGAGCGCATTTCAACATTGAACATTAGATATACATTTCCCTGACGCAGCTTGATCACTAAAGAATACATATAAGGGAAACGTGGTCCATGCACGAAAAAATCGTGATGGTATCACGTTTCAATAGAATCTATTTTCGTGACAGTATCACGAAAAGCCGTGAAACCAGGTTGACTAAAGCCTAGAAATGTACACGCTCCTAGTGGCAGGTTATGCTCAGTGAGCATTTGATCGCTAAGAAGGCTGTTAAGAGTGGGTCAGCTCGATCTTATGTTTCCTTCTTAGTGAAAGATCTTCTTAAGCTAAGAGCGACTCTGGGAAACGCATTCTTCGTTCACAGCGTTCTTAAGAGCGCTCCAAAGAAGATCTTAGCGTTAAGAGCTTCTTAACTAATCTGGGAAGCGCGGCCCTTGTCTGTCTGCTTCTACCTCGCTTTGTCAACCTCTCGTATATAGTGTACCAGTGTGCGGTGCTCTGTTTGACAACAACTAACGTCTCTGACTCGATGAGGAAAAAGCAGCCACGTAACGTTAGTGTTCTAGAATCTCTGATTGCAACTTTTCTAAGCTTTGATAGGTCATCCTTTTATCAGGAAAACCAGGCAGTCTATTAGGTTACACAAAACTCATTGTTTTACTAATTGTTAGAACGATAGTTTAGCCTAATTAATTACACTTAACTGAAAAGCGTGAAAAAAAGGTTTGTTGCTTTTGATGTCATAAAGCAGCATGAGCTTATGTGCTTATGTGCTCAGCCCCGGCCCAATTTAACCCCTGATTGCAACATCATTTAAAATCATCTATCCAAAATGGCTGAAATTAATTATCACAAACATCAAAATAATGACACTGAGTCTAGTTATATGTGATAATAATGTGTAGTGGGCAGTAAAATAACTATTGGTTTCAGTTTGCACCTGAGATAAGGGATGAGATTAAATACACTCAACAAAAATATAAACGCAACAACTTTGTTTCTGCTCCGATTTTTCATGAGATGGACCTAAATATCTAGAATTCATTCCAGACACACATTTTTACCATTTCTCTCAAACATTGTTCACAAATCAGTCTAAATGTGTGATAGTGAGCACTTCTGCTTTGCTGAGATAATCCATCCCACCTCACAGGTGTGCCATATAAAGATGCTGATCTGACATCATGAGTAGTGCACTGGTGTACCTTATACTGCCCACAATAAAAGGCCACCATGGAATGTGCAGTTTTTTGCTTTATTGGGGGTCTGGGGACTCAGAACCGGTCAGTATCTGGACCACCATTTGCCTATTGCAGTGCAACACATCTTCTTCGCATAGAGTTTATCAGATTGTCAATTGTGGCCTGTGGAATGTTGGTCCACTCCTGTTCAATGGCTGTGCGAAGTTGTTGGATATTAGTGGGAACTGGTACACGCTGTCGTATACGCAGGTCAAGCACATCCCAAACATGCTCAACGGGTGACATGTCCGCTGAGTATGCTGGCCATGCAAGAACTGGGACATTTTCAGCTTCCAAGAACTGTGTACAGGGTGCATTATCTTGCTGAAACATGAGGTGATGTTCATGGATGTATGGCATAACAATGGGCCTCAGGATCTCATCACAGTATCTCTGTGCATTCAAAATGCCATCAATAAAATGCACCTGTGTTCTTCGTCCATAACAGATGCCTGCCCATACCATAACCCTACCACCACCATGGGCCACTCGATCCACAACATTGACATCAGCAAAGCGCTCACCCACACCAACACCACACACGCTGTCTGCCATCTACCCTTGTTTCAGCAGCTGTCTGAGTGGCTGGTCTCAGACGATCTTGGAGGTGAACCTGCTGGATGTGGAGGTCCTGGGCTGGTGTGGTTACACATGGTCTGCGATTGTGAGGCCGGTTGGATGTACTGCCATATTCTCTGAAACGCCTTTGGAGGCGGCTTATGGTTGAGAAATGAACATTCAATGCACGAGCAACAGATCTAGTTGACATTCCTGCTGTCAGCATGCAAATTGCACGCTCCCTCAATGCTTGTGGCATTTTGCTGTGAGACAAAACTGCACATTCCAGGGTGGCCTTTTATGGTGGGCAGTATAAGGTACACCTGTGCACTACTCATGATGTCAGATCAGCATCTTGATGTGGCACACCTGTGAGGTGGGATGGATTATCTCAGCAAAGCAGAAGTGCTCACTATCACACATTTAGACTGATTTGTGAACAATGTTTGAGAGAAATGGTAATATTGCGTATCTGGAATGAATTTTAGATCTTTAAGTCCATCTCATGAAAAATCGGAGCAGAAACAAAGGTGTTGCGTTTATATTTTTGTTGAGTGTAGATTCTGGACTCTGCTGCCCCCTATCCTGGTTTTGTGCAACTGGATCATGGATAGGTTGAGCCAGGATAACCAAGATATCCCGGTTTAATCCCTTATCCTAGTTTTGTGCAATAGGCTATGCTAGTGTTTTTATTTGAATACACCACTCAGGTTTGAGTATTACACCCCCTCTTTCGAGGATTTTTTGGTAACACATTACAAATCGGTAATAAGTGGGTAATGTTATGGTAATTTGTATGCAATTTCATGGTAATATTATTTTTTAAACCACATATTACAAGTAATTAATGTGTAATTTTTAGACAATTACTGTGCAATTGCCACACAACAACAATGCAAATAACTTGGATTTAAGGGTAAAATAAAATGGTAATAACTGCTGTAAATATGTACTTACCGAAGCAATAAATATTTAGGATTTACTTGCTGTGATGTACTGTAATATTGCTGTAATTAAACCAACATGATGGTGCCATGAAGGACTAAATTACATACATGTAGTAACTTCTAAGTGTTATGGCACAATTACAAAGTGGTCAAAGTTTTTGTAGTAGTTAGTTTGATGGTAAAATGGGACCTGTTATCTGTTATTATGATGAAATAAATAAGGTAAGTTCACAATACCTACATGGTGTCAGGGCTGTAAAATACTGTTTTGTCTTTTCCAAAGGATTTCTGTACTGTGGGGAGTTGTTTAGATACTCCTTACCTTCCAGGGATATTCAGCATTGTTTCTTTGTAATTACCATGAAATAAAGAAGGTAGTTTTAGTGAAATTACACAGTATCAGGGCTGTAAAATGCAGAATCACCAATCATCATTTCCATTTGAGTACTTTGTTTTGAATTTTATAGTTTACATTGATGTTTTATTTTAACCCTTTTACACGAATAGCTTTGATATTATGTTAATTGATGCGTTTTAAAACTGGGGGAAGGGGGGGGGGGGGGGGGGGGGGCATCATTTTTTTTTTTCACACAGGATATCATATGTAACAACTAAGAAATTGATTGGAAATAGGTGATTCTGCATTTTACAGCCCTGATACTGTGTAATTTCACTAAAACTACCTTCTTTATTTCATGGTTATTACAAGGAAATAATGCTGGATATCCCTGGAAGGTAAGGAGTAGGCCTATAGTAACACCCCACAGTACGAAAATCCTTTGGAAAAGACAAAACAGTATTTTACAGCCCTCACACCATATAGTTATTGAGAAATTACCTTATTTATTTCATCATAATAACAGATAACAGGTCACATTTTACTATCAAACTAACTACTACAAAAACTTTGACCACTGTGTAATTGTTCCATAACACTTAGAAGTTACTATGTAATTTAGTCCTTCATAGCACCATCATGTTGGTGTATTACAGCAATATTACACAAGAACAAGAACAAAATTACACAGTAAGTAACTCCTAAATATTTAAATATTTATTGCTTCGGTAAGTACATATTTACAGCAGTTATTACCATTTTATTTTACCCTTAAATCCAAGTTATTTGCATTGTTGTTGTATGGTAATTGCACAGTAATTGTCTAAAAATTACACATAAATTATTTGTAATATCTGGTTTAAAAATAATATTACCATGAAATTGCATACATATTACCATACCACTACCCACTTATTACCGATCTGTAATGTAAAGTGTTACCGATTTTTTCATAGTGTATTCAGGGGGCAGATAGCTAGCCGATCAAGGGGAGATGTCTACAATTTCTAGATAAAAATGAAATCATGCTAAAATCCTGCAGCATCCCACAGAGCACCTTTAAAAAAGTAGTGTATATGGTATCTTAACATTTTACTGGAGGACAGCATATTTTTCAGAAACTTTCATATCCCACCTGACCCACCTGAGCCTAGAGGAGGACCTAAAGGAATGGGCTGGCTGGACATCGCACCACCACCTGTAGGAATGAAATGATAACAGTTTGTGGCAAATTTTCTGTAGCACTTGCTCATTTGCTGCATTACAATACTACGACGGAGGATTAGGGCCGCATTAAAAGGAAAAAATATCAAAAACTTTGAGAATAAAGTCATAATATTTCAAGAATAAAGTCATGAATTATGAGAATAAAGTCATGAATTATGAGAATAAAGTTGTTAATTACGTGAATAAATTACGAGAATAAAGAAGTTAATTACGAGAATAAAGTCATACTTTATTCTCAAAATATTATGACTATTCTCACAATTAACTACTTTATTCTTGTAATTAATGACTTTATTCTCAATGTTTTTTATATTCTTTTCCTTTTTATGTGGCCCTAATCCTCCGTCGTACAATACCAATGCCTTTAAAGACAAAAAAAACCCCACTGCAACTGGTACTCATCCTGGTCATATGCTGTCGCACAAACACCAACATAAAACTATTTGTAAAGCTGTGTATTTTTTTTTTAAGTATATTTTTTTGGGCTTTTTTGCCTTTATTGATAGGACAGTGGAGAGAGACAGGAAGTGAATGGGAGAGAGAGCAGAGATGGAATCCGGAAAGAACCATGGGGCGGGAATCGAACCCGGGTCGCCGGCGTATGGTGCAGGTGCCCCAGCCAGTTGCGCCACAGCTGGGGTGAAAGCTGTGTATTTTAACGGTAATGCATTACCTTACCAAAGATTATACACAGCAAAGTAATTACAGTAGTTAAATTTGTAACTAGTTATCCCTAACACTGGCTAAAAGACCACAAGATATGAAGTATCTGAGGTGCTGTTGTTCAAAACACAAAATTCCTGGGAATGCACATCTCAGAAAACCTCACATGGACCAAGAACACCACACATATTACCAAAAAAGCCCAGCAAAGGCTCCATTTTCTATGGAAGCTGTGAAAGGCCTACCTACCCACCCCCATCCTTCTACAATTTTCTACTGGGGTACTAGTGATGCGCGGGTCAGGCTTTTTTGAAACCCGCCCCAACCCGACCCATCAGGAGATCCGAACTGCCCCGCCCTACCCGCCAAAAAAATGGTCGAACCGTGACCCAAATCCGACCCGACCCGATGAAAAAAAAAAAAAAAAAAACGCCAGTGTGTCTACTGTCGCGGAACCTAGCTACCAGTTAAGCGGAGAGGACCAATTTGGAACAATGGTATCCAAAGGACAACGATTTGCGCCTTAAAGATGATGACACAACTTCATGAAGGATTATTTAGTCTATGCATGAAACAACGCCAAAAAAAACTAACGATCGATTTGTCGTTTTTATTAAAGGATTGCCAAAACACATTTTTCCTGTAGGCCTACAAGACACAAGTTGTTCCAAGCTGTAACATAATCATGGCATAACAAAGCCAACACAACTTGTTCCAAGCTGTAACATTATCATGGCATGACAAAGCCAACAAAGCCGTGACATTTCAACAATCTAAGCTACCAAATTGAAAATATTGGCCGACTTTATTTATGACATCTGTTTGGAAGCACTGTGAAGGACAGCAATAGAATCCACTGTGCCAGGGTTTAGCCTATTTCAACGCACTTCCAGCACGCCACCTACTGAACTGAACACGCGCTCGCTCGAAGCGCTGGATGCAGGAACGTAAAGCACCGCTCTTGCCAGCATTGAGAGGAGAGGGAAATCATGACAATGAGCCTTCCAAAAGCCATAGAAAGTCTCTAATGCAATATGCCTAATTCATTGCGTTTTTACTTTTTTTGACCCGACCCGGACCCACGGATATCCGCGGGTTATGGGTTGACCCGCGCAACACTATGGGGTACCATTAAGAGCATCATCAGCAGGGCCCTGCAGAGGATCGTAAGGACGTCTGAGAAGATCACAGCAACCTCTCGTCCCTTTCTCCCCGACATCTAGACCAGTCACTGGCTGTAAAAAGCCTCAAGCATAGTGAAAGGCACCCACACACCCGTCCCATGGACTTTTCTCCCTACTGCCATCAGGGAAAAGGTACAGACTCATAGCTGCCCATACCCCCAGGAATGGGTAAGAGTTTCTTCCCTTAAGCAGTGAGACTGCTGAACAAAACAGGACTGTTGCACTAAGAGTGCTGAACAAAACATGACTGCTATGCTGTCACACTGATCTGACAACATATGCACAATGTATCTTCTCAAATACTATTATACTCTACTTCAATGCACCTTCTGCTGCTCAATGATAGTACTAAACTGTATGTACACCTGTATTATAATGCCAAATACCATTCTACCTACCTCAACCCTGCTCTGTTCAAGGTTTTGCCCTATCTTACTGTCTATAGGGGGTAGGATGAGAAAAACAATGGAGGCAAAGCGCTCCAAAAGTAACGTGAGGACTGGGGTGGGGGTTGTTAGGGGTTAGGATGAGAAAAAAAAAAACGGAGGCAAAGCGTTCCAAAAGCGTGAATCGCTCCAAATGTGCTGCATGTAGAATAAATGCATTGAAATTATGACTACTGCCGTCAAACCGAATTTGCACTTATGAACAGCAAAGTTGACGATCCTTGCAGGATATAAGTGGAAATGCGACATTAGTATCTGTTGTAATGGTTAGCTTGCTAGCCTACCAACACTTTAGTGACCGAGTGTTTTTTTTGCTTCGCAATAACCTGGATATCGAAGTAGCATCAAGTAGGCAAACTGTTAAGGCCATAGAAATACCAGTACAAGTCTATAATTCTATGGTTATGGCGACCAAAGCGTGGTTACCTACTGGCAGAATCAGTTGTGCTTGGAGAATAGTTGGAATAGATCCTGGTTTGAGGCGTAGTGTTCGTGAAAAGCCGAATTGATACAGCCCAAGGTTGGCGAAACAATCAGGGGTGAAATGGCCTCGGATTGAAGTTTAGTGGAACGTGGTTGTAGATAAACATCAACTACGTTCTCAATGTTAGCTAGCTAGGCTATTACATAGACTACAGTTCTTTATAGCCTACCGAAGCAACAGGGGGCTGGACAAGCGACTGTTCCAAACAATTTTTGATTGGACCAAAGATTCTAGAGCAGAGCTCTTTGGATTGGACAATGTAATGGAGGAGGTGTAGCTTTGCGCTGTCTACGTACACAGAGCATTAGTTTAAGATTGGTTTTTTTCAGCCCGGCAAATTCTAGCCTGAAATTTGCATATAGAAGGAGGCGGAAGATGGTTTTTGGAGTTTCGGTTTAGTCCGTTGGATACCTTAAGCTACCTAAATTCCACAATAACAAGGTAAATGTGGTTTTGCATGACCTTGAGCTTTAAACTTGCTTATTCTACAAGTGTTCTTCCACTATTCTGGATTTATTCAGACAGTATATTAGTGGATTATACATATTCTATTGTGGTAGGTACTACTAATTAGTATGTAGAGATCAGTGGCGGCTGCTGGTCTTTGAAAGAGGGGAAGCTCATTGTCAGTTTACATCACAAGATTTGTCAATTTATTTATATGTATATTCTGCATATTCATTGTCTGCCATTGTGTGTACAGTGCACCTTGCTAGCTGGCTAACTAGCTTGCTAGCGAGCTAGTTAACTCCGACCTAGCCAACAATTTAACTATATGACAAAACGATATCACACTCAAACATGAAATTATTGAAATAATGTTAAACTGAAACAAGGAAATATGAGGGGTGTGTTTTATTTACAGTGTAAGAAATGTATAAGTAATTACCGACACAAAATGCCAGCAAATGGTTCACAGCTTGTCTTTGCTCAAACTTCGCTTGCAAAACCCGTGATGGGACATATATATCTATCTATATATATATATCTCATCATACCTTTCAATCAAAACGGGATTCACCCCAGGGGGTCAGGATTTGTGAGGTTAGCTTCAGCCAATTAGCATGCCACTTCCTTGTCACCATTTTTCATAAATTACATCGAATCCGGTACCATTTTCCAAATGCTGATAGGTGGGGGACTCGGCTCATGCACGAATTTTGTGTTTGGCACGAGCTCCATCGCGTGTGCATGTTGATAATAATTGATTCATAGTAGACGCCTATCAAGAGACGCCCATTGGATTAGACCCACAAGTTCAAGACGAACAGCATGTTAAAAACAAACCACACATAATATGCGCTCTCACCATGAATGTTCTTGTAGAAACTTTGCAAACGGCACCAGAAAAGGTAAATTAAGCCAACCAGTCATATTAACATACACATTTGGGGTGGGCATTAAGTTCATGGGAGTGCTGCTAAAGGCAGGACAAGAAAACAATGCGCGTTCACAAACGAAGTAAATATCCAATGTGTAACATCCAAAGTACCGTGTAAACGGCCAATTCATCCATATAGCTTACTGCTCAACCTTACGTCAATCAGTAATGCTAATGCATTACATAATTAGCCAAGTAATATGGTACCGGAAATAGGCTTACCGAAACTCCACTTTAAATGATGATAAAATCGTTCAATTTTGGCTGAATTCCCTAGCCTAGCATTTCTCATTGAAATGAATGGGGGCGGGACTTGGTCACTTTCTCCAGGTTTTATAATACCTCCATGATTCACCCTCTCAACTAATCCTCCAATCATCATGCAGAAGCTCAGCGTCCAGGCCAGACAACCCCGAGAACAGCTCCATTCACCCCCGGAGACGCTGACCGTCCGGGGCGGGACGAAATTGTGGCATTTATCCAATAACAGTCAAATTTCGAGTCAATAAAAAAATATGTCCCATTGAAGCACACGGACGCTCAACGTCTATGGGCAAAACCATGCTGTTCTTGCTGGTTCATTTCACAGTAGAGACACTAGAGGGCAGAAAAGCGCCCGCCATTAAACCAAACGAAGAAAAAGTAGTTCTATGAAAAAGGCGCTATGGGAATGAACAGGTAACAACTCAGTCAGTTATTCTAAACAAACTCGTCTTCGAGAACGTTCTAACGCTTTTGTAGTCAATAAAATGTTAACGCAACCATACATATTTGACCATTTAGTTTTTTACATTTTAGGGGAAGCTGAGCTTCCCTTGCAGTCTTAGAGAAATCGCCTCTGGTAGATATCAAGGCTTATAAGGGCATTAAAATTATATCAAGAATAAAGGCCTAACTAGTCATGAACAAGAAATTTGCGAATACACGCCTAACAAATTATTAATGTTGCCTAATACATGCCTTACAAGTCACTAATACAGGCATTAACTAGGTATGTATTAATGGCTAATAAGTGAACCTTAAAATAAAGTGTTACCCTTTAAGGCTATATCATATTTCTCTTTCATTTCTTCCAGTGGTACCTTTTGCATGCTCTATATGTTTCAGTGAACCACTGAAAGCATCTGAAGGCATCTTAAGATCTATCCAATATCCAAACTAATAAAGTGTAATTTTATCTGAAATAGGATACCACACCCACTTGAATTCTTGACTGAGGTGCGGCCTGGTTTTACCCAGGCTATCCCAAATTTTCACCAGAGTGTAGGCCCTGAACCCTGTGCTATACCTGAATCCGGCATGTCGGCTTCTTGTTCAGCTCTGATCTGGGCCTCCAGGTCAGGGTCATAGTAGTCCTCTCGATCCTCTTGGTGACTGCACTTCCCACAACAGCAACAGCAGCAAAGGCAGCAGCAGCAGCATGTAAAGAGCATCACAATCGCCACAACAGTCTGGACAAAACACACAAAGAAACTCATTAAAATAATATTAGTGCAAGGCAAGCACACACACATAGTTTCCCATGTATGGATTCTCAGGTCCTGCATCAAAAGTAAACTAAGGTCTAAGACAAATCTATGCAGAAAACAAGCTTCATTATCTGCATACATAATAAATCGTATCAAGAAATTTTAATATGTGTAAATATTGTGCATCTTTATCTAAACCAAAGCAACAGTCTGAGTCAAGCCAGTATTGACACATTAGTAAAAGCTATTTATGTTAAAAAAATAATACAGTACACAAACACAGACTGGCTTCCCACCTTGAACCAGCATTTAGACATGAGGAAGTAGAGTTTAACACTGTCTTCTCCAAACTGCTCGGCCACATAAAGGCCCATGGAGCCATATTCATCATAAATCTTTCTCTTATCCTCATCGTTAAGAATTGAATTGGCATTGTTGATTTCCTTGAAGCGTTCAGCAGCCTCAGCGTTGTCTGGATTCTTGTCTGGATGATATCTAAGTGCAAGCTTTCTGCAGGAGGAAAAAAGATTTAAGGCTTTCTGGTTAATCACCATTTATTTTTTTTTATCTTACTTGATGAGGTCACATAATGTTAGGCCTTCTGACAGATATACAAATATATGATGCATGTATTTCTGTATTAGACTACCTGTATGCTTTTTTAATCTCATCCTCTGATGCCCCCTTCTGCACACCTAATATCTGATACAAAGTCTCTCCAGCACGGGATAGTTTGCGTTGGGGTCGGTTCGGTTGCTCCATGACTTCAAGATTAACAACATTTTTTTTTTAACAGACGTTGCCTATCATTTATGTGGGAAACAGAATATAATGTACAAAACAATTATATAAAATATGACCCACCTGCTTTATCAGGGTAATGCTTTCAGTGGCCCGCCCGCTTCTGAGAGCCTATCGACAACATGGGAATAGGCCTACCTTGTGCCTAAAAATAGAAACATATGACATGAATAGTAGCCTACCGTAGTAGCTTAACTAACATTAGATAGCAGCGAGCAGTTAGGCCAGGCATGCTGGAAGCTGAACAATTCCGCATAGGCTATACGGTTGTAATGAAGGCAACTCAGCTCAGAAAACAAGCCATGACCTGCTGTAAGTTTATTACTTGGTAGGAGTTTCGGTGTTATTTATGCTACAAAGATTCAAGTACTTTACTGAAACGTTAGCCTGTATGGCAACCATGCTGCTAAGCAAAGTTCGCGATAGTGCCCTTCTTCCTTCCTCCCCCTCTCTTGTCAGGTGAAATCTCTGAGTTTTAAACGTGTTTTAATTAGCCCTATTTGTCAGATTAACGATCAAGTGAACATTTCCGACTAACCATCTGTTACAGGAATGTTTACAGTATATGTCATACTTACTACGATTCGTTCGACAGGAGGTTGGTAACCTCAATAGAAGTCACAGATGGCTTAGCCTACCTGGTCAAAGTCCCAAGAATTGGACGCGACAAGCCAAACTGGTTTTTGTTTGATTTCGGGCAGCCTAACTTGTATAGCCCAAGGCTTCACGGAGATTCAGCGATAATGACATTTGAAAGACTACATAGGCTAACTTAAAAAGAGAAGAAGCAGAATGTAGGAAATGACACAAGTTCACTTTTACTTGCGTTTTCTTCTGCTACACAACGTTGTGTGCGATTTCTGTCAGGTCATAGAATAGCCTAGGTGTAGTCTGTAAAGAACGCTCTTGCGCCATGTGATCACTTCCGCATGGCGAGTAACTCAACCTTGACTAGTAGCCTATATTGAGTTTTACGTGAAAGCGATTTATTTTCTACGTCACGCCTGTCTCAATTACACTTTAAACTTTATTCACATAAAAAATCATATAGCCTATTGCCATAGATAAAAAATCGTATAGCCTATATATAACATCAACAATCAGGGAGAAAACAGGAAGAAAACCCTACTAGAAACACAATTAAAATAAGGTCGGTAGTAGGAAGACAATATTAGGAATGTAGCCTAATAAATAAAAACACTGTTAGGCCAATAGTGGCTACTACAATATAAAAATACCGCATTGCCATCTAGTGTTTTGTTCTAAAGTTGTTCTAAAACTTCCAGATTGCAGTGTAATAAAGCAGTCTTTTACTGGAGAATTTTTTTTTTGCTTTTTTTTTATGCCTGTCATGTAGTGTGTAATTAGTTGTAGTAGTAGGCCACCTCGTTTTCCAATTACAAAACCATAAATGTGTATAGGTCTAAACATTATATTTGACACACACACACACACACACACACACACAGGGAATCTGACATAGCTGACCACAATTTATTGGCTTCTTCTAAAACCTTTATTCAGTAGGCTCATGATGTTAAACCCTGGGAATAGTTTACAGCCGTGTGGATAGTTTACAAAATTGACAAATCACAAAAGGGGGATTCAAAGGTTTGACTGGGTATTCCTCAGTGTTATTAGAAATGTTAGGCTATAGAAGACTAGAAAGAAAACATTTAGCAGAGGCACTAAATTCTTAAATGTGCAAATATTTGACTTATCTTACATCTCATTCATAAAAGAAAAAGTTCCCTTAATAACATTTAACAAAGAAGCAAACATTGCAGTAACCCATGTTAAAAAGGAATTAATCAAAAGAAAATCTATCAATTTCAAGCTAAATGTTACTCAACTACAAAAACCCGGTACATTTTATAGCCTCTGATTCTCATAGTCACCAGTGGGCCCTGTCACAGTTTTACTGTCACCTGCATATCATTCACCCAACTGAATTGGCTTGTATCACGTGTGCATTCAAATATTGATTTTCATCCCTGTGCAAATTCCCATCCCCGTTGTGGGGGCCCTGAGGTCCACTCATGTGATTGCCGGGCAACCGAAGCAGTTGAGGGGGGCTTTGGTATGGGCTTGCAGGTGTAACATCCAGACGGTCCTCTAGGGGCACCTGTATCGACCAGCTCAGTGGTGCCTCCTGCTGTCGATGAGTCTTCATATGAGCATTGCGACTTTTGACTTTGAAGAAAACTCTAAACATTAAAGATATTCAGTATATTCAGTATATTGATAAAAATTAGGAGATTTTCATTCTCATATGAGAACCCAGAAATTGGTGCTCTCTTTAATTAAACAGATATGGTAATAACACCCCACTAGACATATTTTTATTTACATATAGATTTACTGAATACACATAGGGGGAATTATACTTATTAGGGTTGGGGTTATAAGGCAGGGCAACAAAATCTGCCATTTAAGAATCCATCTGTTTCAACACAACATTCAAGTTTTATTTTGAATTCAGTATGTACCGCTATCCTATTACCTATTTTGGAAACATACTGCATGAATCCACATATGTGTGTGTGTGTATGTTTGTGTGTCACTTACTTTATGTGCAAGGCATTACATATGAAGTAAAAAGCTCTTAAGCTTAAGGTCATCTGTGTGAACATACTTGCCACATTCTCGGCAGGGGAAGGAGAGAGTGGTTTCAGTGTCTCCGCTGGTTGAGTTGTGAACTGGAGAGCTCTTGACCAAGGTGGGAGTAAGGTGCAGGCGGCACTGGGGAAGGCCTCTATCCACCAGTGGCCTAGAGTGCTGCCCTACTGGACTCAAAGCCTCAGCGTCCCCATTTAGGACCTGAAGGGAGTACAATACAGTACAACAGCAGAAATTACTAGATTAGAGTTAAAATGCCTGTCTGATTACAGGGTTTCATAAGTACATAAACTACATAGACTATACTTGTTCTGAGTGTTGATGACATTGAATTGAGACAAAAGACACACAGAAATAACACTCAGGTTTAACTTAAATTCTTCCATGTTGGGAGTCACCCAGCCTCACTCATATTATAAGCTGACGACTGTCATAGTTTAAAACATGTTTTTCCAGATAGGTATGTCAATATATTCTTGCTTTAAGTGCTGTAGAAAAACAGCTAATCAGCCTGAAGGAGCACAACCTGAAGCTTCTCGTTGCACCTAGTGATGTATCTTTTGACAGAGATGATGGTCGTCATAAATATGGCATTTTCTATTCAGAGCATTTGCACAGCATTTTAATTTTATATTACTAATGTGCTGAGCCATGTAAAAGATTTTAAAATCCAATGGCGGTAGTGACATTTTATCACAAGACAGAGAGATAAAGAGAACAAGAAAAGTGTGTGAGAGAGAGCGAGAGGAGGAGAGAAAAAGCATGACACAAAACTAACAGGAAGTGAATATGTGGTCTGTACGGTTTGTAAGATATGCTTTGCCTTGTTGTAGCCTTTTTATACAGTCAAATCGTAGACTTACAGAAATATTACTGTTCTCTTCAAAACCTAGAGGTGTTGTTAGGCAATCGGTAAGATCTGTGGCGTTTTTCTTGTCCAGGATACAAGGCTGAAGTATAGCTGGCCTGCAATCCTCCCAGGTCACCTGAATGAAGACAAGACACTGCTGTCAGAGCGAAGGGTGATTTTGGTTCTATTTAACTATATATATAGTTCAGTTATATATTAGTTAATAGGAGTTATATATAAATTAAATAGGAGCAAGTGTGTGTACTCCTCAATAGATATATTTATCAATGTCAGCACTTAAATATCAGATGTATGAATGGATAACACATGTGCAATTTTTTTGGGTTGACATTTCTCACAATATACTGTATGTGGAATGAACATGTGTTTTTCAGGTTTTTCGGCAGAATGTACCGTATCTTTACCGTAAGCCAAAAGGAAGCCCATTTGTGAAAAGGCCACAGTGACTGTGAGAAAGAGGCGTGACCTGTGGCTTTGAACTAAAGCCAAGTTACTCATCCCCTTCACCATTTGCGTGTCACTTCAGCACATTCTTTCCATTACCCTACACATCTGAAACTTCACAAGCAGCTCAGTCCATAGCAGGAAGCATTAGAAGCAGTGAATGTTACTGATGTAGCCTGTAAAATCCAAATCTTGTTGTAGACCCCTATGTACATGCAGGCATTAGTATGACCGGCTTGAGATTTTTGAGTTTTAGAGGCCTGCCAGTATGGGTCTAAATCTCATCTGCAACAGGGTCGAACATCTGAATAAACAAACGTGTGCATAGGTGCTCCACTAACCTCGTTTTCTGCCACCGGGGTGGTGAGGCCAGGGTTAAGTCTCTTGCTTCCATGAGATCTCTGCTTCCATGTGTAATAGAACTCCACACACTGAGCAACAGTCTTTGTCCGTACCTGCCAGATTAGCATAGCACCAAGTATCTAACTTAGACTTAGACTCAAGATTCTAGTACTACATTACATACTAGGGGTGGGCGATATAGTCTAAAATTTATATTGCGATATATTTTGAACCATAGACGGTAGATGATATATATCACGGTATACTTTGGTATGTAACTTACAACAGTTTCTTTATGGTTACCATAGCATAAAGTCAATATGTACAACAGTTTATATGTTTATATTGGACTCTCAAATTCACACAGAAGTAAACTGGTAAGCTGCATTTGTGTCAGGCAGTAGCTGTTGAATTTATAGGCTCTTACACAGTTTCGTTGTAAGAATGAAAAGGTGCTATCAATAAGGTGAAGCTACAGGTCAACATTTTTTCACATGGTTGTGGAGATGCAATGAGCCTATCACGGTATGCCGATATGACCCAAAATCTCTATCATTGGCCAAATTCATATTGCATACGGTATATATCGTCTATATTGCCCACCCCTATTACATACTGTTTATAAATTAGTAATAAATTAAAGAAATGTAAACAAATCTTATGTACCCAATCCAAAAAAGAATATGTTTACACAAACAATGCAAACAATGCATGCTTTAAAGTGTAATTATTATGAAAACATAGACCTCTGTGTGCATAATTTGACAGATACCATTTTCTGAACCAGAAAGAAGTCTTTATGGTGTTTATCCAGTGCCTTGGTGAGCTGCCTCTTTTCTTGTATTGTCCATTTATCTGAACCTAATCAGTATGAGAATAAGTCAGAACAACTCATCATTGTAACAAAATGGAAAGAAAGATTTTCTTTTTCAAGGATGTTGACAACACGTTGGTGTTTTTAGTCTATGGCTGTTGGTTGTTACAGTGGGTGGTGCAACACATTTTATTAAACATACAGTACTGGATGTGCCAACCAATTTTCCATTTTTTTGGAAATGATGGCCCATCACTTTACATGCATTTCCTGACCCTTTACTGACACTATAAAAAGATACTTGGTGGGATGACACGAGTGTGCCTAGACAGGATATGCACATGCATTGTTTCACAGTCATGCAGCCATGAGCTCTGAGCAAGGTAGCCCTGCCAAATACCTGCATAATGGTAATTAACAAGAGGCTCAGACATGGCTCTAGTCTGATCCATCATCAGGAGCTTCTCCACGGTTGCCTAGGAGACAAAAAAGTAAATATGCTTGGGTTAGACTGGTTTGGACTGTTTGAGGAACTAGAAGTCTTAAGTAGTCTTAAGTCTTGAATGATGGTTGGTTGTCTGACCATGACATCTCCTTTGCATTGAAACAGCCAGTGGAGGGCCAGCTCTGTGTTTGTTCCACCGCCAGGGAGAACACTGCAACAGGCCAGTCGCAGCAAGTCATCCACTGAGACCACAGGAGGAGTTAGGTTATGAGGACAGTTAGGACTTAGGGACCGTTCGGTATTTATGGAAGGTGCCACCGGAAGAAAAAAGGGGAAGGAACAAGTGATTTTCGTCTTTGTCGAGGGGAGGGTCAATTAAAAAAAAATAGTTAGAAGAGAGGGTTAGTGAAATGTTTTATCCATTAAAACAGCAAAATTTTGAAGTCCCTTATTTGGTGCATATGTTTCCATGTAGCTATAATTCACGGCCCCCCATCACTAGCAGATTGGTCTGACCTCACCACCCTACTAGTACTCACAGTCACAGGTGATGCTATTGGTTCAATTAGCTTAGTAATGGACCGGTAGCTGGAAGCACTATTAACAAGTTGGCTGAGGAAATTGAGTACAAAATGGATCACAACCAGCTGAGGAGCAAAATAAGGACCGGTAGCACAAAAATCTTCGAGTGTCATTGCAGACGCTGTTGGCTGAGGAAACATGGAGTATTACCCAGTGTGCTTTGTTGAATGGTCTCAATATTTTTTTGTTTTATTTTAAGCAAACAGACATACTAGTTTACTATAGACATATATAAAGTAGGCCTATACAAGAAACACTGAATATAGGCATGAAGTGTGGATTTACTTGTATGTGCAGTGTGCAGTGCAGTCTGAGTGAATTCACTAAAATGGCCACCGCCATGGTGAAGTGTGGTGTGTAAGATCAGAATGCAGAAGTTGCCAGCATAAAAGGTACCTCAAAGAATTTGTGAACTAGATTGAGTAGGATGAGGGGATGGTTACTCAAAAATGTCCATTTGCCAAGAGAGGGTCATTTAAATTTACCCCGACTCTTGGGGGAGGGTCACGTAAGTTACTGCGAGATGACTATCATGTCCTCCAGTGGACTCGTTCATAAATAACGAGCGGTCCTTGGACATCCATTCAGAATATTTGACACATTAAAACCATATGGATGTCACTCAACGGCAATAAAAACAGTTCTGGCAGATAACTATGGGGATTACCTGCTTAACCCCTTTCAGAGGAACTGTAGCCTTAAAACTACAAATTCTGTTTGTCAATGGATGCAATTATGTTCACCAGCTTTTAAAGAAATTGTTCATTCAATAAACCCATGTTTAATATATTTTGATATACTTTGATAATTTGTAAACCTTTTAGCCAAGTGAAAGAATATTTTTTCAGGTGCTCCATTTCTCTCCTCAGATCCCATGTGAAACATGAACTCACCTTTTTGCTGCTCATAGGGTTTGTCCAGGTTGTTCCAAGAGGACCACACCAGAGTAGCCCTGTGAGCATCCTTAGATGCTTGTGATTTACTGAGCAAACATGGGATGTCTGCTTGAAAATGATCTCCAATATTGATGCGTCTGCAATTTTATTGCATTTATTTTATTATGTAATTGTAATAATATTCACTGATATTAGTTAGATTAGCTATGAGGTTAGTACATTAGGGCAATATATGACAATTGCCCTAATGAAATGAATTTCCTTTATTAAAAGTAATGTTTTATAAACATAAAAAATGTTCTGGAAATTAGTTCATCACACATTTTGTGCCCCACTGACAACTGACTGAGACAATGAAAGATTGTAATCAGTACTTACGGCTCAATGTGGATAGGCGTCCTTTGGCTTGGAGTTTCAACATGAATAGTCCTGTCTAAAGTATCTGTCATTATGAAAAAGAAAAACTGCCATTAAACTGCTAACGATACCATAAACTTCACCCTTAAGATGCTTTCATATTTAATAATTCTACCAGATATATAGATGAAAATTATCTGGTATGAAATGGAAATGATCAGCTGATAAATGGTGCCCAAAAAGAGACATTAGTTAAAGTGTCAGGCCACCATTTGTGGAAATAAGTTATTTTTTGCACCTCCCGTCGACTTAAAGCCTCTATGTGTAGGATTTATCTTCTATTTATCTTCGTCTTTTATCAAAAATATATTTTTTATTTTAAAAATATAATGTAAAATGATGGTAATTACCTCCATGAATAAATTGTAGTGTTCCGGTAAACTTGGTAATTTCCATTTATATATAGATATGGCTGGGGACCAAAGAAGAATATCCATTTTGCGCCGCCATTTTCAAAAGTACGGGTTCTTGTAGGGGAGAGCAGTATCGTATATTCAGCTCCGCCTTTCGCGTTTCCGCTTAGAGACTGAGTAGCAGAAACTGAGATAAGAGCGAGCGAGCGAGCGAGCGTTCGGCCTCCGTAGCAAGAAATTAGGATTGTGGGAAGGGGAGGGCTAATACATTTTATTCAAACGTATGCAGTATACCACTTCGCCGATAGATGGGGAATTCTGATACGATCCTACACATAGAGGCTTTAAGCAATTGAGTTTAACCTTTTTTCTGTTCATCAAGCCAATACGTTGGGTTATACGGTAAACCTGGTTCTCTGAGTGAAGAGACCATCTCTCCACTCCGTTACATATTCCATATGTACGGGGAATGACCCCCCACCTGCTAAGGACCGTGGATAGGCTCGCCCGGTCAGGCCCACACCCGAGCATTCAAAACACCTGTGTGGCGTTCAATCACTGATAGTTTGATCGGAACGGACCTCAGAGTGGCCTGCGGACTGGAGAAATGGTCTTTTCAGTCAGAGAACCAGGGTTACCGTATAACGTTCTCTATCGTCTCGAGACCATCTCTTCACTCCGTTACATATTCCATATGTACGGGGTAGACCATTAAGACACCCCACGAGGGGAGTGCAAACCATACCAAAAACACCTTGTAAGTTCAACAAACTATTTACAAATGTACACTATGTACATGCCGAACGGGATGATGCCCAGCCAGACGCAATGGCAAAGCCAGAGGGCGGAATGGTGGCCCCGGGAGGCCCGCAAGGTGCAAGACACTACCAGGAACACAGAACAGGGCCCCGCTAGGCGCCAAGGCCCACACTGTGATAAAGGACCACCCAGGGTTGCCCTGCAAGATGCCAAGCCCACCGAGGGAATTAGATTCTGTTACTCCGAAGGAGGGAGAGGTGGAGAGAGAGGCTCCCCGCCACAGTACCCAGGAAGTAGCCACGCTGAGCGTTGAATGCGCCTGGACCCTGGAGGGGGCGGGTGCCCCTGAAAGGGAGTAGGCCTCCTTGATGGTGTCGACAATCCAATGAGCCAGCCTGGATTTTGACAGAGGCTTTCCCAAGCACGCAGAGTCAAAGCACACAAAGAGCTGGTCAGACTTCCTCAGAGGCTGGGTAGGCTGAACGTACACTGACTGCCGAGGCTGGAAGGGACCGCAGCTTCACTGATTGTGACAGATGAAAGTCAGTCAGAACCTTGGGCAAGAAGGCAGGGTTGGGACGGAGAACTACCACCGAACCATCAGATGAGAAGGTACAGCAGTCGTCGTGAGTAGACAGCGCATAGAGCTCACTAATCTACTGTTACCAGCTTCAAAACCAAACTTAAGACTAAAGAACCAGGAAATTAGGGAGCAGCCATCCCTACTGATGGCCAGTCGATGTGGACCGCCTTGATAGCTGCCACCATGCCCCTCAAAGTGGCTTCTGATAGGGCCAGCAGCCTGTGCCTCTCAGGGGCCAAGCTACCAGTCTGAGCCCTGCCGGGAAGGGATGGAGTCTGCCATCTGCCTGAGATAGGCTCCCAAGGCTGACCGTCCAACAGAGTGGGTATGGCTGAGAACCACGGCATGTGGGTCCAGCATGGGGCAATGAGAATGAGCCTTGTCTGCTCCACCTGTACCCTGCGGAGGAGGGAGTGGAGAAGAGAGAAGGGTGGAAAGGCATACAGCAGATCCTGAGGCCAGTCGTGCGCCAGGGCGTCCCACCCCACGGGAGGGTCGTCGTTCCTGAGGGAGAAGAACAGAGGGCAGTGGGTGGACTCTCTGGTTGCAAACAGATCGACCTCTGCCCTGCCGAGTTGAGACCAGACCTCTTCGACCACCTGGGGGTGGAGTCTCCACTCCCCAGGACTTGGCCCCCCCCTTGACAGGATGTCGGCTGCAGCGTTCAAGGGTCCTGGCACGTGTACTGCCCTGAGAGAGCTGAAAAGCGTGTGAGCCCATAGCCACAGGGTTGTTGCTTGACGACAAAGGGTTGGGGACCCCAGGCCCCCTTGCCTGTTTATGTAGGCTGCAGTCACTGTACTGTCGGTCCTCACTATGACGTGCTGGCCCCTTAACCTTGGCAGGACCTGCCGTAGGGCCAGGAATACCGCCCTCAGCTCTAGGAGGTTGATGTAACAGGACCGCCAGAGGCCTGTCCATAGACCGTTGTCGACCCCTTCGTGAACGGTGCCCCAACCTACTGGGGATGCATAGGTTAATATGAGTTGGCGATGAATCACTGGCCCCATTGTCTGCCCCTTTCTGGTGTTGGCTGGATCTCTCCACCAGCATAGGACCCTGTGGAGTCTGCAGGACAGAGTCACCTTGGTCTGGCCGGGCCCTTGGGGGCACCCTCGTACCCTCGGAGAAACCTGCTCCGCAGGGGGCGAAGGAGCATGTTGAGCCCCCTGAGGTCCAAGACAGGACGGAGGTCTTCTGTATGTTTGGGTACCAGGAAGTAGCGGGAGAAAACGGCACTACCTTTAAGCTATACGCTAAGCTAGCTAGCACAGGCTAGCATTACACAGGCTGTGTAATCCTGAGTGCGTTAGCGGGCAATGGCACAGGCAATACACTACAGAAACAAAAGTTCCGCCGACGCGGCACCTACTAATGCTTACCTGAGATCAGTGCCTAGTCGGCCGTGACGACCCATGTCGGGATCCTGGCAGCTGGAGTGAGTTAGCTCACTTGTTCCCTCAATGGAACACAGCTGCTGCAATTCTCAGCCTGCTTTGACCTGTCTTATTGCCCTCAGCTCCGTCCGCAGAGCACCGTTGTAAAGGTAGGAAACCTTGTTACCCGGGGCCTGTTCCTGAACTGTAGCTGGTACCCATAGGTCATGGTGGAAAGCACCCATGGATCGGCTCCTAAGGCCAGCCATGCCTTCCTGCATCTGGCTGAGAGGCGAGACTGGCTGGCCCGATGTTTGTCAGGAGCGACGATGGCGCCTGGATGGGCCACGGCTGCTGACCTGCTGGCCTCTGCGGCTGGTTTGTGGGCGGCTGCTTCTGCCCTGAGATGCCTGGAGCCGATGCCTAAGGTCAGTGGGTCCCCAAGCCGGAGGCCCTAGGATAGGCGTTGAGGCATAGAGGCTGACTGGAGTTCACTCAAGAGGGAGGGATCCCTGGCACTGCTTTGCAGACACCCAGAGAGGTGGTGCATATATAAAGACAAAATGGCTGCTGTGTTCGCAAGGCGGCCCTGCATTGCCACAGATCTGTGCAGCTTCGCAAGCACGGCCTCCATAGTCCTTCTGTTACTGCTGAGGCAGGACGGCCCGCCAAAGAGGGAGTTGGATGAGGAGAAAAGTGGTTCCAGGGCGTGGTCCAATGAAGGTAGTGGTCCGCAGCCAATGTGGTCTGCAGCCAATGTGCTCCTCGCCATGCACATTGGACAACGGCCTAGCTTGCCCAGACCACCTGCGGTAAGTGGTTGGGGAACTGACGCCGGACCAGATCACTCTAGTCTGGCAGGAGAGGGATGAGAGCCGCCGCTGGGCGCTCACACATATCTGCATGAAACTTGGATGCAGAGGAAGTGGGCATCTCTGGAAGAGGAATATCCAGGACCCTGGACGCCCTGGCTATAACACCCTCGAAGAGGCGAGCCAGTTCGCCTCCAACGGGGCTGGCCGCAACCGGCTGCTCACAAGGCAGCTCTCCATCTTCATCCTTCTGCCCAGAGCCTGGACTGGTAGGAGGAGCTGCGTGAGGAATCACTGGCCTGGTGCAGGGAGAGAGTCGCGAGGCTGCTGAAGACTCCCCATGCTCTCTGGCTATTCTCCTCACCTTCCTTGCTGGCCCCTCAAACACAGGGGAACAATTCATTCAACAATGCATGACTGTGGATTAGCCCTTGCTACAGCGGTGTGTTGATGGCCTAAGCAAAGCACGCATCTGTCATGGCCATCGTCCAATGGCATAGGAATGTCACAGCCGAGGCATTTGTGGCCCTGATGGCTTTCCATATTGGGGGCGGGGTTAGCGGAATGACGGCCCTTTTTACAACTCAGACTGTGTGGTGAAGAGGGAGTCACTACCTTTGAGCTATACGCTAAGCTAGCTAGCACAGGCTAGCATTACACAGGCTGTTCCTGAGTGCGTTAGCGGGCAATGGCACAGGCAATACACTACAGAAACAAGAGTTTCGCCGACGCGGCACCTACTAATGCTTACCTGAGATCAGTGCCTAGTCGGCCGTGACGACCCATGTCGGGACCCTGGCAGCTGGAGTGAGTTAGCTCACTCGTTCCCTCAATGGAACACAGCTGCTGCAATTCTCAGTAGCCGGAGCGCGAAGCTGGGTAAACTGAGAGATAGACGGCTAGCCGGAACAGAGTTCACCCACCTAGGCAGACCGGAGCCACGCCATACACCGACAGAGCTTACACAGCTTTGCCAGCAGTTAGTAACCGAGCAAGGAGACTGGGACTAACTGATAATAGTGCCCCAAACGATCGCCACAGCTATTTGGGATTTGGCGAGGGCTCTGGAGGGTTACTGGGGGCTTTTTCACAGAGAAAAAGAACGTCTTGTTCACTATCACACAGACAAAACAGTGGAGATCAAACAATCAGTGATTGCACGCCACCCAGGTGGCACCTATCCACGGTCCTTAGCAGGTGGGGGGTCATTCCCCATACATATGGAATATGTAACGGAGTGGAGAGATGGTCTCGAGACGATAGAGAACCACTTGAAGCTCCAGCCTAGCATAGATCTTTGAACCGAATTAGACCAGTAGCATCGCGCCCGCTAGCATCACGCTTAAAAGTAACTAATATTTCTGGTAATTTTCCCAGTTAAATGTCGTTTCATCTCCAGTTGGATAATGTAATAATGCTTGCAGAAAATTAAACGTGGCAATTTCCTTGGTTTAACTATCTTGGAACTATAATCTAGTTCGGCGTAATAATCAACACACGTAGCGAATGTAACATGAGCGCAGCAGCACAATCATATCACACAGCGCCTACTATTTTCAGGGGCTGCGTGATATGAGTGTGCTGCTGCGCCACTCTACATGCGTTGATCATTACGCAGAAATGAGATAATAGTTCCAAACCAATTTGTCCAAAGAAATCGCTACGTTTCATTTTCTGTTAGTATTATTACATTTGCCAACTAGAAAAGAGATGACATTTAAATGGGAAAATTACCGGAAATATTTGTTACTTTTAAGCGTGATGCTAGTGAGCGCGATGCTACTGGTCTAATTCGGTTCAAAGATCTATGCTAGGCTGGAGCTGCAAGTGGTATCGCCAGGCTCTGAGAACGGCTTGATGAACAGAAAAAAGGTAAAACTCAATTGCTAAACTCGAGGGGATGTGCAAAATTAACTTATTTCCACAAATGGTGGCCTGACACTTTAAGTTACCATTGTGTGTTGGGTGATCCTCAGCCTTGCAGAGCTGCAAACAGGTGATAGTCGGCACTACTGAGCTCTGGATGTCTACTCCACACATGGTGCTGAAGAGGCCGGACCCTTGGCGGATTGGGCTGAGCATGGGTGGCGGGGTGTAGGGAGTGTCTCCCTTAGACCCTGGTGTTCGGAGCTGGCTCTGAAACAGAACAGCTCCTCCAGCCACAGGGAATGGACTTGGAGAGGGGATGAAGAGTGGTAGCAGACGGTGCTGTAGCTTCTTTCTTTCGGACCGTATGTTCAGAGTTTCCTCTTCCTCACAGGAGTCTCTCTGGGGTTCAGGAGCAGGGATTTGAAATGGAGGGAGATGGTTAGAGGTCTGGAATGGTTTTTCAACATACATTATTTGTCATACTGTTCCCCCAGAAATCTAAATAAATAGTGCAAAGGCAAAATACTGTAATTAATGACATCTATCTATGCACCACACCATGTAGATGCTAATACAAGGATTATAACAAATTAAGTTATTTAAAATCTTGCAGAATGCAATCTGCAACCACAATTACATAAAAAGCAGTGCATCACCAAAAGTAGAAACAAGACAAATTATGCTTCTAGTTAGAGTTCAGTTTTACTCACAGATGGGGACAAGGACGCACTCTGACCATACACAGCACGTGGGTACAACAGAGCCATGTCCTCTGAGTCTCTGCCCATCTCAGGAAACTGAGGGATGGGAGAGAACCTGATTGGTGGTGAAAGAGGCTTGACAGGCACGGACACAGGCATGACCATTGGAACAGAAGTCCCCTTAGGATGCTGAAGCAGCTGGGCCTCCTCTTTCTGCATGTTGAAAAAAACAAAGACTTAAGCAGCAAGATAGCAAAATGAACCACAACAACAAGACAGGAAGTGATGGCTGTGCACACTCAGTACCATTCGTGTGGCTGGCAGCTGTGTTTTGAAGCCCCCATGGGAGCGCATATGGCCGTTTAGTGCAGGCAAGCTCTTGAACTCTCTCTGGCACACAGTGCATTTCAGGTTGGCCCCTGACACTTTCCTCTGGATCGCCTCCGCACGAGGCCTGGCACAAAAGAATTTATGTTACCACTTTGTTATGCACTATTTGTGAGAGAATTTTCAAATGCGAAGGGAAGGTGTGAAGTTATGACGAATGGATAAATGGATCTTACATGCAATGTGGAGAGACTGCGTCTAGGAAACTTGTTCGAATGATCTAAAAAAAAAATGGTAGACAGCTCACACGCCATGCAGCAATCAGAGCATAATCTTACAAAGTGTAATGAAACAGATTGTACCGTAGGCCAATGCATGGTACTTGAGGCCTGGGAAGGCTGCTGAACATCCCTCCTGCCAGATGTGGGATGATGAGGCGGCAGGTAACAATGCCCAGAGTCCTTCTGACTGTGAGTTTGATTGTAGTCCCCACAAGAAACCCTGCTGCACAGTCCCTGCAGGGTGGGAGAACTCCCAGAGTTCTTTTTGTCCAGCCTGTGATGTTTGGCACTCAGAATGTGGTGAGAGTTTGGCTGAGCTTGTGGAGGCTGGTAGATGTTGTGATGAGGAGGTAAGTGCAGATAGGATTGGATCTCCTGATATAGACTGGGTAGCTGATGTGCTGTGCTTGTGAAGGGTGTCTGCTGGTCCGGACCTTTGCTATTCTGCTCATAGTAGAAAGGGGAGGGAGGCAGAGGCTGAGAGTCCTGACCTTCCCTCTCGTTGGTCTGAGAGTATGGGGCCTGGAGCTGGGGTTGGACTGATTGATGGTGTTGTGACAGGGCCAGGATGCGTTGCCTGGAGAGGCTCTGGCTGGGCTGCTGTGTGTGCTGCTGGCTCTGATGTACATGCTGAGTGTCAGCCATATTCCCTGCCTCAAAGGAAAATTTATATTTATAGGAGAAAATAATTTTATATTTTTATATATTAAAATGTTACTTTTTGGTTACTTTTACCAAGGTTGTCTTTTAATCTTAAGCTATAGACGAAAAATAAACTTTAAACAATCCAACCTCTGATTAATACCTGTTGCTGGTAGCCATATTGGTTCTGTGTATGCCCAAGGAGTGAACTGGTGAGCTGGTCCATGGGTTGCAGACTCTGTGGAGGGTGCCCTGGGTTCATCAGCAATTGGCTTAAGTGGTTTGTTGATTGGTTAAACAGCCCATGGTCAATGGGCGACCCGGCTTGGGGTGACAGCCACATGGGACTGTCCTCTAGAGCACTGGGACTGTCGTTATCTGTGCTGAAGCTGTTGCATCGCAGAAGACCAAGGTTTTGTTTTGGGAATGCTTGGGTAAATGAGTCTAGTCTAGGGAAGGTACCCTCCTGTGGCCTGGAAGAAATGTCTGGGCTCATAAACGAAAATGAAGAAAATGGATACATCCTGGGATGCTGAGTGACTTGGCTTCCAACATCCATTCCCTCACTCTGGGGAGATGACATCCAAGGGCGGGAAGTGATTCTACTTAAGTGATTACTCAGCCAGTCCCCACCAGGTTTGGGCATTTCAACCTGGGGTGAAAGGTCATTGCAAGGGGTGATGGTAGATTTGAGGACATCCTGAGCAAAGTGAGGAGACACTGGCGGGTTATGCAAGGAGCTGAGAGTTGAGGGTGCATAGCTTAGGCTTGGGAAGGTGGCATTTTGAGTGGACATATAACCACCATCTGTGCCATTGGTCATATGGCAGACTCCAAAAAGCGGTTGATCTGTCATTGTCAATATTTGCTATGGGTGCTAAATCTCTGTATTAAATGTGTGGTTCTTATAAAAACCCAGCTGTTATATTCAGTATATCAGATTATTCTAAGTCCATCCAGATAAAGGAATTGTGCTAAAATGAGTCAAGAGATTGAACATCAGTCATATCAAAATAATGTTCAATGGACCCATAAGTCAAAGCATTAATGGGAAATCACATTTCTGTGGGGAGATTAAATGTCCAATATTTAAAAAGTATTTAAAAAATATTCAAAATGATTGAAAAACTGTATTTTTAAAGGTCCACTGCATCTGGCCCTTCATACTCTCCAGATCAACAGGACTGGTCCTGGAGACACTGCAAAAGAATGAAAGAATTGAAGATGACTGCATTGTGATGCCTAAAGGTGCCAGAAGAACAGTAGCTGTTGCGGCCGGGAATTACAAATTGTTACATTTTAACCCTTTTAAATGAGCCTGTATATGATGCTCTAGCAGTGCTCCTGGGTCACTTACAAATTTGCATACACTATTATTAAGCCTCGAAGAATTTCTGATGGTCAAAGTATATGTTCTATGACTCCTTTAAAACCACGGACTAATAACCATCTCAGAGACTGAAAACTTGCAACCCTACATGACCTACAAAAAAAAAATGCTTGACAACTTCAAAATCCAAGGCAACTTGTATGGAATCAAATCAATGCCAAAAAGATTTTGTACTCGTATAAAAAAAAATTGTATCTGTAAAAACATTTTGTACCTGTAAAAAAAATATTTGTACCTGCAAAAAAATTTGTCATTTGTGATTGTAAAAAAACAATCTGTGGCTTGTGTAAGTAAATTGTGTACTTTTTTTTTTTTTTGATCAAATATTTTTATTGCGAAAGTCATACAAGGTTACAGACAACCATATGCCAAATCACACAAAGTATGCCAAAGACATAAGAACGTGTCCAAAGGCAAAAAACACAGAGAGGAAAGGAGGGAAGGAAGACAAGACATCACGATATACAGACAAAGAAATACAACAAACAACAACAGCAAACAGGACAAAAAACATTTACTAAAATAATGACACAAGAAGTAAGGGACCAGATACGTATAAGACGTATTAAAGGCTTAGGGCAGGCCTAGCATTAGTTTTAAAGATTCAGCAATGTTGAGCCAAGTGTCCAAAGTCTTTTCTGATGCTCCATTTATGCGAGCTGTAGAGAGTTCCATATATATGACATCCAAGAAAGAAAGTGTCCAAGTGCGGATAGATAAGTCATGAGGAGGTTTCCAACGGGTTGCAACCATTCTCTTTGCCGCCGTAAGTCCAGCATATACCGCACGCTTAAGCATTTTAGAGATATGAAGGGTCGACAGGTCATTCAAAATCAAAACATTAATATCAACAGGCACAGTGACATTGATTAAGGTGGACAAGTGGGATGCAACACTATTCCAAAACTGATACACAGGTGAGCAATCCCAGATCATATGAAGGTAAGTACCCTGAACTTGTATCGGGCAGAGGTTACATAAAGGGCTATTAATTATTTTCATGTGGTGCATTTTCACTGGGGTCAGATACGTCCTATGAATGAAATTATAGTGAATCTGTTGGTGATCTGGATTGCGAGATACTTCTGAAATGTTAGACCACACATCATGCCAATCAAATTCGTCATTCAGACCTGGGCAATCACGCTCCCAGATCCTTTCAATAGGGAGGCCAAAATGTCTAGGTAATGCTAAAAACTGGTAAAGCCTAGACACCATACCCTTGGATTTTGACTGTACATTGAACAATTCCCTCATTGGATGAGTGGGCAGAGATGTCTGCCAGGGGACACCATGTGCTTTAAGAGCTGATCTTAGTTGAAGATAAAAGAAAAATGAGGAATGTGGCAGACCGAAAGCACCTTGCAAATCTGAAAAAGGCAACAAACCAACCCCACTAAATATGTCCTTCAAGTGATGGACCCCCCGCTGTTCCCACTGTTGTGCTGTTATCGGCCTCCCGCCAATCAAAAGTGATTTATTGTTGAATAAAGGAGTAAGTGTATGCCAATGACAAGATATATGACAATGCGCTTCAGCTACTCTCCAGATTTTGATGAGATGAGAGATAATGGGGCCAAAGCGTAGTTGGCATTGTCCAATGGATATATTAGCAAAAAGGACATCATGTAATGACCATGGTTCTATCCTAGTACTTTCTAAAGTACGCCATGAAGCCTCGGTATTTGGGTCAAACCAGGTGAGAAGAGGCCTTAACACAAAGGACCAAAAATAAAGTTTAAAGTTAGGAACTGAAATGCCGCCATCTTCTTTCCTCCTCTCTAAAGTGGCCATCTTAAGTCGCGGCCGCTTGCCTCTCCAAATAAATTTAGATACACCAGATTGCAGTTTGACCCAATAATCAGAAGGTGGGGGGAGAGGGAGCATGGAGCTCACAAAATTTATCCTGGGTAAAACATTCATTTTAATCACTGAGACACGAGCTTGAATAGACATAGGGAGAGGCATCCATTTTTCCATGTCTTTCAAAACATTATTCTGAGCAACTAAGTAGTTATGCTTCACAATTTGAGTTAAGGAAGGGAAAATATCAATGCCTAGATATTTAAAATGTTTAACAATTGGAATACTAATAGAAATGTTCGAATTGTTAGCGGAATCATTTAAATGTAGTAGCGCAGATTTTGACCAGTTGATTCTAAAGCCTGATATACTACCATACTCTTCACAAATAGACAGGAGGTGGGGAATGGACTGAGAAGAGTTTTCTAAGAAAACCATAACATCGTCTGCAAACAATGAGAGGTGATGATGCGTATTACGAATAGAAATAGGGGACACCGAAGTAGACTGACGGATAGCCTGAGCTAAGGGCTCTAGAGAGAGGACAAACAGTGCAGGGCTCAGGGGACAGCCTTGGCGCGAGGACCTAGAAACTGGAAATAAAGAAGAAAATGTGCGCCCAGTTAAGACGCGGGCTGATGGGTTAGAGTACATCATTTTAATCATTCCAATGAAAGCAGCACCAAAACCCATCACCTCTAAGACTGACCAAAGGAAAGACCACTCAAGCCTATCAAAGGCTTTCATGGCATCCAGAGAAAGAAGTGACATTGGTATCTTGCTGCCCTCTGCAGCATCCACAATGTGGAGAAGACGTCTAAGATTATCCGCTGCCATTCTCGTTTTTATGAACCCTGTTTGGTCAGGCTTGACAAGTTTAGACATATACGACTCCAGGCGGCGAGCTAAGAGTTTTGCAAAGATTTTTAAATCAGAATTTAAAAGGCTTAAGGGACGGTAGCTTGAGCATTCTGATGGATCCTTATCTTTTTTCAAGAGCAAAGAGATCAAAGCCGTATTAACATCCCTTGAGAAATTACCCTTCTCAATAGAGAAGTTAATCATGTCAAAAAGGAAGGGACCCAGTTGGTCCAGGAAAGTGGCATAGAACTCAGGGGGAATACCATCCAAGCCTGGTGATTTCCCCCTTTGCATACTCTGCACCGCCATCTGTAGCTCTTCTAAATTAAACATCTTATCTAAATCAGCTGATTCCTCTGCTGACAACTGAGGCAGATCTAACCGATTTAACCACCTGGTACAGTGGGTTTGGTCCAAAGAAACTTCAGATTTATACAAATTAGAATAGAAAGTCAAAAAGGTTTGGTTGATCTCGCCAGGATCAGTCCTGATGGTGCCATCTATAGACTTAATTGCAGAAATATCCGCAAACTGATCATTGGCCCTAATTCTCATGGCCAGTAAGTGACTAGGTCTAGCACCATGGAAGTAATAGCGCTGACGTGTCCTATGAATTAGGAATTCAGACTTCTGTTTCAGAATGTTTGTTATTTCTTTCTTGACCAAAGATCGTTCCAGAGCTATTTGATCAGTGAAGTTCGTTTGCAGTAGTGAGTCTAATCTAGTAAATTCAGTTTCAAGATTTTGAAGCTGAAGGGACTTAGCCTTACGTTTATTAGAACAATATAAAATAGCATTGCTCCTAATGAAGCCTTTTAAAGCATCCCACAATATCCGTGGGTCATCCACAGAGCCAACATTAAGATCTACAAATATCTGAAATTCAGCGATGAATTGAGTGATATAGGATTCGTCTCTCAACAAAGACGTATTGAGACGCCATCTAGTAGCACGCTGAGATAGCATATCAATGGAGGTGGAGCAAAGGACCCCTTTATGATCAGATAACGCTATAGGAAGTAGCACTGCATTCTCAATGGAATGAAATAGGTGAGGAGAGGCAAAAAGAAAGTCAATCCTAGAGAAGGTTTTGTGTCTACCTGAAAAAAAGGAAAAGTCCTTACAAGTGGGATTGACTACACGCCAGATATCTACAAGCCCAAGGCTGCTGGCCCATGATTTTAAAGCACTAGTAGCCTGTGACTGGTCACCTGTGGCCCTCGCACCCGACCTGTCCACCATTGGGTCCCATACAGCATTAAAATCTCCACCAATGATAAAAGAGTAGTCAGTTAACTCCAGCATTTGACTGGTGAGTGTGTTATAGAAGTTATTATCATAAATATTTGGTGCATAGGCTGATACCAGGGCAATTTTCCTATTGCTAAACTCAACTGTGGAAATCACAATTCTGCCTAAATCATCCGACCAAGATGACAGCACTTTAAGTGAGAGATTTCGTTTGACAACAATAGCCACTCCTTTCGTTTTTGTAGTTGCTGAGGAGGATGCAATCGTATGATAAAACCTATTAGCCAGACGGCTGTTATCAGCCTTAAGTAAATGCGTCTCCTGTAAAAGTGCAATGTCTATATTTCTCTTTTTTAGTAGGCCTAGAGTACTAGCTCGTTTATGAGGAGCATTCAGTCCGCCACAATTCCAAACCAAAAGTGTAAGTTCACCCATTATCAAAACAGTAACATACTAAATAAAAGTATATATGGAGAAACTTGATGCTATCACCCGTGTAAAAACCTGACAATGGTGCCTTCAAAGTAGAGTCCCTCAGTGCACAAAACGTATACAACATAAAAACACACAAACAGACAAGACAATGAAACAAAGGGAGAGATAAGGGAAATGGGAGAAACCAAAGAGCCATAAGGCTAACGATCCAAGTAGGTCTGTGATCACGATTGGATACGGGGCAGCAAAAAGTAGCCTAAATACCAGCCCAAAATAATGTGGCTATAATATTAATATGCGGTTCCACACTGTATTAACTTAAAAGATCAATGTAGTAAGAGGCAGGCCTATACAGAACAGAAGGCATCAAACCATTAAAGAACCGAGTTTGCAACTGCAGCAATTGCTGCAAAACAATGGACATGACACATTGAAATAAAAAAGAAAAAACACAAACCAAGATACCAAGAGCCAATGTTCATCAGAGAATTGCCATCAATCATCTTCTACCAGTGTGCTTCAGCTTCCCGTCGCAGTGTCTGGAGTGACGGTCATCGCTGATAGAGAAGGAAGGGGGGTAACATGGTTCACGTAGTCCTCGGCATCCTTAGCGGAGGTGAACGCTATATACTGGGTACCCTCCTTAATCTTCAAAGTAGCCGGGTAGAGCATGAAAAAATCCAGGCCTCTGTCTCGTGCTGAATCCATAGCTTGACGGAAAGCCTGACGCCGTTTCACAGTGTAGTTGCTGTAATCCGGGGAGAACCGAACTTTGCGACCCTCGATAGAGAGAGGAGTCTTCCGCGCCGCCTGTAGAATTGTCTGCCTGGTTGTATAGCGAAGCACATTAAAGATTAACGTGCGACTGGTGTTGGCATTCTTCTTTGAGCTATCGCTGTAAATCCGGTGGGCTCTCATAATCTCGATTTGAACATCTGCAAGCTTGGAGAACCAGATAGGCAGGGAGCGCGAGAGATACTGAATGGCATTAGAGCCCTCCAATCCCTCTTTCAAGCCAATGACCCGAATATTGCACCTACGGCTTCTGTCCTCCATGTCGGCTAGTTTCATCTCCATATCTTGAAGAGTGCGGTTATGGTTATCGAGTGTGCAGGAGTTGCTTTCAACTGTGTTTTTAATAATGTCCACATCAGACCTGATAGAGCCGAGGCTTGCTGTCAGCGATTCCAGTTGACCATGAATAGCCGTTAGTTTCACCTCGTTGTCGCTCCCGACCTGTTGAATCTGGGAGAAACGTGGCTCGAAGTAGCTTCGCTGTTTCTCTAGCAAAACATCTGCTATGGCATCAATATCCTGATGCTGGAGCTTGCTCTTGTGTGACATTTCACCTTATTAAACTTTATAAAGCACGAAGTCAAATAATATCAAAATAGGAACCACTTAAAACAACAATTTGGAAGCTTTGGGCTGAGAGCTAAAACTTAAGCCGCCATCTCTGTCCAGATGATCACGTGACTCCAGTAAATTGTGTACTTGTTAAAATATGTGCGTGCGTGAAAAAAAATTGTCTTTGTGATTATGTTTTGCATATGTGTGAGGCAGTTTTGCAACTGTGAAATTAATTTGTGTGTGCGCAGAAAGAAATTCGAAGAAGTGCGCCACCATTGTTCAGGGACAAAACTGTTTTACAAGTTACAAACTTTTTTTTACAACTACGAGTCAAAACCGTGCCAAAATGCCAAAACTTCTGATAGGCTCTTCAGAACAAAACCAATCAGCACATTGCCTACAGACTAGCCAATACACGATGAACATTTATTTTGCTGGCCACGAAGCTGCCTGCCTGAAAGTAGCTCTGCGAAGTGAAAAGGCCCTAACGTTACAGTGTATGGAAATACGGGAGAAGGAATGGCTTAAGCAGGATCACCGGTAAGTGAACTTGAACTTGTTATCAAGATAAAACGCAGAACACAACTAGTGTGTTTTCACACCACAATCCTTTCCACCTGTTTCACTTCATGTCTAGGATATGACCCGATTAAGTAACGTTAATAGGCCTAATGTTTGTCGGTACTTCTTAGTTATCAGGCCAACTAACCAAGCGGAGTAAATCCAGTCGTTCGTCGGGTCGTTCTTGGAACGTTCCTCGTGGGCTACGTGAAGTGGTGTTAACGTTACAACCATTGTTGGGGCTACAACAGTTGCGGTACAGTGACTAAAGCCATGCGGATAAATTAAGTTATTGTTTAACAAAAGTGCTATTGCAATTGCAACCTTAAAACGTGTATTGTCATTGTATGTGGATTTCGCCTATCGTGGGTTATTTTTAGAACTCCCGCAAATAACGAAGGACCACTGTATTGTAAAACATATCGTTAGCATGCAAGGTAACGTCTAGTGGTAAGAATAATGATTAGAGCATATTTTCTGTCAGAACATAGTTTATGTTCTATGCACTTTATAGTTTGTCCTGCTCCTGTATGTCTAATGTACGCAAGGGGCAGTGAGAAACGTAATTTCGTTCATGTATGTCTAGTACATGTAAAGAAACTGACAATAAAACTGACTTGACTGAAACTGCATTGTTTAGCCAACAGATTCCCACTAGATACGCACGCGCTATATATGGTGCCTTCCCTGAAATAGGCAGGATGGTTTGGTATTCCTAAAACGCATGGTCGTTGTCCTTACCTATTGATACCAACCATGGCACCTGTTACCATGCTTATCTTTCCCTCGATCCCCTTAAACACTTATTAATTGGACTAGGTTGTAACATTATTCTGAAGCTCACACATTTGTAATTCCTTGTACTGTATATATTGAAGTAGTTTAGAAAAAATGTCGTTTTGTTAATTTGTGATTTTGTATTGCATTCATTAATGCTTTTTTTTTTGTCAGGAAGCTGTAGGAATGCATGTTCTGACCATTGGGACTGGTTGTGGGAGCTTCATCTTGGGCAAAAGTGTTTCCAAAGGTAACAAGGCAGAGAAGCCAAATCTTATTTATCTCACTCAGCCTTCTAAAACTCAATTTAATCTTGCTTATTAGTATTGCCTCATGGCATGCAAGAGCAACAGGGGCATGGAAAAACTTGCCTTGTTGCAGTTGAGTGAATGAATTTAAGTACAACAGTTGTCTAAATTCTTGGAACTTCTGAAACATGCATCAGATAATATACCATTTACTTGTTTTTGTTCTCAGAATTGAACGGCTGTGGTATGACGTGTGGAATTCTGTCACCAGCAACATTCTCCCATGGCTTGGAAGATGGGTTTCTTGATCCAGCTGACGTGACGCACATTTTCTGTGCCCAGTTTGTGCCTCAGCCTTGAATTCAGAATGAACTGAATTCGTTCCAGGATGGATGGAACAGCCATTCTCTCTGCACTGAGGGCAACCACAATCCAGATCAGCTGGGGGAACTGACCCCTTATCAGCCAGCCAGAAAATGCTCAGGTAGGGAAGGTTTTGTACAGTACCCCTGTGCCTTCATTCATACAGACTAACACATACTGCCACTGATGGCCTTAGACAGAAGTCTGTTGAACTATGTTTTTTCTGAAATGCAGTGCATAAGGGGTGGTGATGAACAGTGTGGAATACATTGCCTTATTTCCCAATATAGAAACTTTTTTTTTCCTCTCTTTATCCCACATCAATTTCTGTTATGTAGTTTGGATGACGAGTTAGAATTTTTTATCACTGTGACAGTTGTTAAACTACTTTCCAAGAAAAAGGTTCAGTTCAATATCTTGTTTAACACCTACTAGGTGTAGCCATGAATTAATTGCGCTTTGCCATTTCAGGAATTCAATATTTCAGATGCAGAATTCCCATCTGAAGGTGGACTGCCGGTAGCAGAGTACTCATGTCATCTCAATGGGGAACAGCTGGAAGGATTGAACCAAGCTTTTGACCCTAATGCTCCATCGACAATTTGAGAGCACAACTTCTGTGATATGCTCAATTATGTCCTGACAGTCACCATTTTACTGAATTTCCCAAAACAATAAAATATGGTCAAAGTGGCAACCATGAAACAGATCAATTTTATTATGATATTATAGAAATTACATGGTTTTAAAATTGCATAGCATATCTGCACCAGGGTACATAGAATGCATACTAATTAAACCTGATAAATCCCTGCATGACAGTAGTTATGAGGTGCACAACAAGTCTAAATAAGGCCAAAGCCTGCCAAATTGGTGTTGCTGTAGCTTCTAATGTGTTCGGCAAACTTCAAATGTCTGAATGTTGTAAAACAAGTTGATAACCTCAGGTGGGGTGTTATGTCCACCCTGACTTGCATTTTCCACAGTACTTCCCCCGTCCAGCCAAAACTGGACAAGTTGCTTCAGCTCAAATGGAGAGGCTTCATTCATAGAGAAAGAAAAGGGGATGAGCATTTCATGTCAACATGTACAAATTATTTATTTCATAGTTATGCTGAAAGCATGCAAGATTACAGAAGACATGTAAAAAATGTGTTAATCACAGATTCATAACTACAACACACTGTTCCAATACTGCTCATCAAGACTGATATTGTTAATTGTCGCAACAAATGTGTTTTATTTATTTATTGAATGAAATCTGAAAATGTGGTATTTCACATGTCAGTTATTTATATTTTACCTGTGTCATCTTACAAACCCTGTGGCTCAAATGTGGGGAGGGAGGAATCCATGTCATCGCGGTCATCTCCAGGTAACATAATGACTTCAAACTGCCTAAAATGACAAATCATGCATGAGTCATGGATTTTTATTTTGAGGCAATATATATGGACATAGCATGACCTAATGTCAGAACTGACATAGATGTTTAGGCTACCTTTCTTGAGATATTGCTACCTTTCTTGAGATATTCCACCAGGAAACACCATGATGCGCTAAACACTTTGATGAATGCCAGAATACAACTGTCTTCCCATATGCAAAATATATAAATTCAACAACCTTTTACTACAACCCATAGGATCACAAATATGGTGTGACTGTGCTTTTTAAGGGCATCAGAAAAAACACTAGCAATATTTTCCCCTCTGATCTTGCATGCTAATGATAGTTACTGACTGCCAAACCACAGAAATGGGACATAACAAATAACGAGGCGATTGACTAATCTACCCCTTAGCTTGGATAGTTGGCCAAGTAACTAAGTTAAGAAGTACCGACAATCATTATTACTTAATCGGACCATATCCTGATGAAACAGGTGGAAAGGATTGCGGTGTGAAACACACTAGTTGTGTTCTGCGTTTTATCTTGATAACAAGTTCCTGTTAGTTCCAAGTTCACTTACCGGTATTCCTGCTTGCGCCATTCCTCCCCCGTTTTTCCATAGTAACGTTAGGGCCTTTTCACTTAGCTGAGCTACTTTCAGGCAGGCAGCTTCGCAGGTACACATTTTTTTTTTTTACGGGTACAAAATGTTTTTACACATACAATTTTTTTTTACGAGTACAAAATCTTTTTACAAGTACAAAATCTTTTTACAGGTACAAAATCTTTTTGGCATTGATTTGATTCCATAACCTTGAGGCATAGAATTTTTGAGTTTACACACCACAAAAAATATGTGTAAACACAAAAATTCTGTGCCTCAAGTTGCCTTGGATTTTGAAGTTGTCAAGCTTTTTTAATTTTAATTTTTTTTTTTTTAAAGGTTTCTTCCTAAACCACATGATGAAAAAATAATAGTTTTCCCTTTGGCCCGGTTGCTCATTGATTCTCTTTGCTGTGAAGCGCTCTGAAACATGGCTTTTGTGTAATGCGCTGTACAAATAAAATTGAATTTAATTAGAATGGAAGCACATACTATCTATAAACCTTCCTGAAACATTATTTTATGTAGATATAAAAAAGTTTGCATTACTTTATTCTAGGATCATAATCACTATAGGGGCGATGGTGGCGCAGGTGGTAGAGGTGCCGTTCGGCAACCGGAGGGTTGCAGGTTTGTGCCCCACTCCATCTGACCACATCGAAGTATCCTTGAGCAAGTTACTGAACCCCAATTGCTCCCGGTGGCAGTATGGTACCTTGCATGGCAGCCACTGCCACCGGAATGTGAATGGGTGAATGAGAGGTATATGTTGTAAAGCGCTTTGAGTGCTTGTAGGAGTAGAAAAGCGCTAAATGCAGTCCATTTACCATTTATAGTTGATAATGGATGAAGAGGACTTTATTTTCCAACGGCCAGCTTGTCATTTGCCCACCCACCATTATCCATAACTCCTTACTCTTGAAAGAATGTCTGTGGAATCCCCAAATCTCAGAATGACTATATACAGTACATAAAGACTTGGCCTGAGGTTTCCTCTTAACAAACCCAACAACCTGAGCTACTGGATCACTTCCTGGATCACTTCACATGTCCATCCATACGTGCTGATTTAAAAGTTTGACCATTTGTAACCCAACACACACACACACACACCCACACACTGTCAGTACCATTACTAAATACAGTACCTACACTATGTTGCTCATGCTCTCTGATGTAAAGGGCAATAAGACATGACCTTTACATGATGCGCTGTATAAAATAATTGAATTGAATATAGAAAATAAGGTGAACTCCAATCCGGGTAAAACTATAATTGATTTTTGGTCTATAACTAGTTTCCTCTCACTATGTAGCAGAATATTACTCGTTGGGAGCTGCCCAAGGCTTCCTCTTAGACCACAACAAGATGAAAAAATAATGGGGAGTTTTTCCTTGCCCCTATTGGTCATTGGTGGTCTTTGCTATGAAGCACAACAGGAGTTAATTTGAGAATTAGGCTACAGTACAGAATTCCGACTTTCTAGGAATGGCTGTAATAACAAAATAAAGCTGAAACACACACACACACACAAATACTTGTAAAACCACAAGCCAGAAATTGTCTTTATTTGCCAATGTCAGTCACTACAGGGAAGTTAATGGAACTTGCTGACAAAGGAATACGGGTAGCTTCTGCTTTTTGTATTTTTTTTATTTGTGGGGAGACAAGTGGGGTTCAGGGAAGTTCAGGAAATGTAGTCATCTCTCTCTCTCTCTCTCTCTATGCTCAAACTTCCTGAACCAAACCACAGGCTATTTCTCAACTTGTCACCCCTAGTTATAAGAAACCTATCAACAGCACCTAGCTGTAGTTAAAGTTTATAAACACGTATCTTTTATCATAATTTCTGATGCTCAAGTTGTTTTAAACAATACTGACTGGATTAAGAATGAACCTTTTCTGCCTTTAACAATTTTGCAGAACAATATCAACCACCTTAAGAAATTGCAGCTAAAGTACTGACAGAACGGTTGGGTTAGGACCGTTTGTGTGTTTGTTAATAAATAATAAATAAATAAATTAGTTAATAAATATATTTCCTAACTTGAGTCTTTGAGGCTGATCATCTGTAGAATATGCCCTCTCAGAGTGACACTTCACACATATTCTCATATTATCTTCCTGATCATATCGCTTTGCCTTAGACACAGGCCTATCAGATCAAATGTGTACAGGAACGCAGACACACACATAACACATAAAAACGCACACACACATACATGCACACATTCACATACAAACACTCACATGCACACGGGCACTACAGAATGCCTCAGTGTCTTGCTGATGATTAAAATAACAAAATGATAAAATCAGGTAAATCATTAGCCTCAATATTAAAGAAATCCCATCACGTTTTTATGTACAGAACACATTTTTATGCACGTATATTGAGCAAATTCCTATAAGTTGTGCTGTCATATTAGTCAGATGTTTCACAAACTTGCACAATCGGCCTTTTCACTCTATTGCTGTGTGTAGAGCTTCCACGACCCCTATATGGTCTGGGGGGAACCGACTCATAGCACAAATGTTTTATGTTTCTTGCACTCACTGCTTGACACAGTAAGAACTAAAGTTTTTCCATTGGGTTTCAGAGTAGAATCCCTGGATTATATTGTAGTCTTAATTAGCTGTGTGAAGCTATACTAAAGCTCATTTTTTGACTGTACATGTAATCAACCTGATGATTTCTGAATGAAGTTAATATTTTCTGAGATACAGTGTACTGAGGTGAAAGTAAACAAATGTTGTAATACTGTACTGTAACTTATGACGAGAGCCTACTTGATAATCGCATGAAAACATCCTGTTTTTGCTGATTGTATGGATGGCACCTGCCTTGTGTGAGCTTTGTGGCAAGAAGACAGAAGTTATTAGTTTGACTGGAAATACAAACTATTGTTATTCAAAGTTGTCTTATTAGTTTGCATGGAAATGCAAACTATTGTTCTTCTGTTCTTCTTATTGTTAGAAGTAGTTTGCATGGAAATCCAAAGTATTGTTATCCGAATTCTTCTTATTATAGATGGATCCTATGGAAATTTCGGAACTTAATACAGCCCAAACTGCTTAACCTAGGAACTTCATTCAAACTGCGTTGCATAGCTACCACTCGTGTGGTGTGTGCAATGTATTTTTGAACATTGTAACTACTATAGTTTAACTATAATATAAAGTTTAACTATAATACTTCAAACTTCTTGGTCTGCCTACAAGCCTTACTGTGCATTTACTTAACAAGAAACCCTAGAGGGGCAATGGTGGCGTAGTGGTAGAAGAACTAGTCTGTAACCACACGATTGCAGGTTCGATCCCTGCTCTACCTGGCCCTGTCAAAATGTCCTCAGACACTGAATCCTAAATTTCTCCTGGCTGGCGCCATCCATGGTAGCCTCCACTGGTGTGTGAGTGTTTGTGAAACTGACAATAAACAGACTAAATTTAAGTCTTGTGTTGACTTAAATTTAGTCATACCAAAACTCAACCTTCTAAAACGATTAAATTAACAAACCAATCAAAAATAATGGCAGTATCAGAACAACAGTACACATCATGGGTGTGAGGGCTGTCTTCTCCCAACTTCTAGGAAAGCAACACAAGCCATTTGCCTTAGCTGCTAATCGCTAGTCAGAGTAATACAGTGTACAGTGACCCAGCTAATTAGGTGGTAACAGGCTCATGTTACTCCATGTGACGCTAATACATCTATCTAAATGCAAGGAAATAGACAATATAATGGCACAATACAGTAGGGAAATGGTACAAAATTAAATAATATACAAAACCATAGTTATGAAAGTGGGGGATTACAGTGTAGAAAGGAGAAAGATATTAAATTAGGAAAAATGAAAGTGAGAGAAAGATAAACCTACAGATTCACTGACACTCCATCATCTCTCATTCTAGTAATGTTTATATTTATTTTATATTCTTACTTTGGAACTCTTGTCCTCATTTTTAGACATGTGTTACATAGATAGCCTATGTAAAATAACATTTAGAAATTGTTATATTAGTCAGGTAATGTGGAAATAATCGTTAATTGAATCGAATCGAATGTAAAAATTAATCGCTAGATTAATCAATGCATCGAAAAAATAATCGCTAGATTAATCGTTTAAAAAATTATTGTTTGTCCCAGCCCTACTCTCAATGTATGCACCTATATTAAATGAAGGCAATAAACGTAGGTGTCTGTGTTAGTACTGTTCAACCAATCAAACTAATTAACTGTTCAACTCCACCTACAACTCCTCGACCACCACGACTGACATAATATAAGAAAGTGTTGTCCGCTTACAACCCCTAGCTCCGCCTACAGTGCAACCTCTAACCCTTGCTGTGGGAATCGGTACTCGTGACTCAATTTGTATTCCGCCACATTGTGTTTATGTTCAACAGTGCTCTTGAGCAAGGCACTTAACCCTAAGTTAAGTCATTCCTACGGGAGGCTGTTTCTGAATTAACTGATTGCTGACAAAAAGTAACTTGCTTTTGATAAAGGTGTCTGCTAAATACATAAATATAAAACTGATCTTCTCCATAATTCACTCGTTAAATTGTTTGGTGCACCTGGACTAACTGTGGCTTTTTCAGTCTAAGCATTACAATCTGACTCTCTTCAGACTACACAGTGCAAACACTGCTGTGTTGGCACAATGCATAAGCAACTGGGCTAGCATAGCCTCATCCTCGACCAGCCCCGCCCTGTACTTTCATTTCATTTCATACAGAGGGTCTGGAACCGCTGTATTGAGAATCATTCTCTCATTAGAGATGTGGTTTCTGCTGAAGTTTAAACCGATTACATCTGCCTTTACCCAATTGCTAGGCTAACGCCTGGTCGTGACGTATGCTACGCGACGGCTTTTGAAGGATGATAACAATAGGCTTAGCTTCCCTACTATTTAGCCTAGCCACATCCATGGAAACTAACAGAGCAAGCTAGAAAAACTTTTCCCAAACCCTGTGGGTAGTAGGGCCACAACGTCTTTCCGCAGATAAAATTAAACAAACATTGTTATTGTTCCGAAGCGTTCCCACAATGGACTGAATAGCCTCCTGTACTACATTCCGTCTTTATTCTGGAGAAAACATTATCCCCTCCTAGCCTGCAACCTGACACTAAATGTAATATATGCCCCATGAATGCACAAAAACCTTGTCTTGTTCCCTCGTTATTAGTCTCATCATTCCTTACTTTGTTTCAGCTGTGCCTTGTCTCCTAGTTTGCCCCTGTGTATTTTAGGTGCGTAACAGTTCAATACATGGATGTACTGAACCGTTTCGGTTCGGCATGTTCGATTTGGTCCACTTGCGTACCGTTTCGTTTGTATTTTATGCATTTTTTTCAGCTAGCGCAATCTAAGCTCTCCAGGCGGAACTAAAGTCTTCGACGAGTTTCCGCACGGACGCCTCTGAGTGTCGGACACTTGCAAATACAAGCAAGCGAGAAGCTCACAGCTCATTACGTTCTCCTGTCTGAAAACACTTTGGCTTCCCCGTTACTAATGGACAACGGCAAGTGGATAAATCCAAAGTTTTTTCTCGACATTGTTGTCGGGTACGTTGCAGGAAACGCGTCTGAAAAAAGCATTACCTCTGTATTCCGGCTACCTCTGTTGCTAGTAAGCGTGTCTTCTCCACTGCTGGAGATATTGTTACAGCAACCTGACCTGTGCTTTCTGTGCAAAATGTGGATAAACTAATCTTGACAAGATTGACAAGATGGCGGCGCGTGTAGACGCAGCAACCACACGCTCTCCCAAAAATGCGGTGTTTTGTTCGTCAAGTAAGTGTATTTCTGCAAGTGTTTCTCGTCAGTCCACGTCGGAATATGTGTACGGCTCTCCTACACATTTGGAGAAGCAAGATTTGCCAAGTTTTGAACAAGAACGTTGAGTTGCTAAGAGAGATAGGACTTCTGTGGCGGCCAGCTAGCTGGCCTAGCAACTCACCAGACTCGCCTGCTACCCCTCCCCGGACAAAGAGGCGTCGAAGGCGGTGCGCTAGGACAAGGAAGCGGGGCAATCGCGGAGGTGTCCGAGTCAGGCTCGAGGCTAAGCCAGCTTGCCCAGCCATACCATCGATACTCTTGGCCAACGTACGATCTCTGGACAATAAAATGGACAACATACGACTTCTGAGATCAACAAATCGCAAAGTAAGTGACTGTTGTGTGCTAGTTTTTACTGAGACATGGCTAAATGACAACATTCCGGACTCGGCCATACAACTGGAGCAGCTAGCATGCTACAGAGCCGACAGGACTCTCGTAGACGGAGGCAAAACACGAGGTGGCGGGGTCTGTGTTTACATCCGCAACGAGTGGTGTTGTGATGCCACCGTAGTACGCAAACGCTGCTCATCACTGGCGGAGTTCATGATCCTGAAGTGTCGCCCTTTCTACTTGCCTAGGGAGATAAGTTCGATCCTGTTGGTCGCTACTTATATTCCTCCATCTAGCAACAACAGCGACAGGAATGCGGCGCTGAACGAACTGTATCAAGCCATCAGTGAGCAACAAATGGCACACCCAGACGGTTTCATCATCCTCGCAGGAGATTTTAATCATGCTGACCTTAAAACTGTTCTCCCAAAGTTTCATCAGCATGTACATTTTCCAACACGGGGAGACAACATATTGGACCTGGTCTACACACAGGAAAAAGGAGCATATTAATAGCCACCCCCCTCCCCCACATTGGCACCTCTGATCACCTCACTGTTATGCTAATGCCAGCATACAGACAGAGTGTGAAAGTCATCAGACCCGTTAAGAGAGAGGTAAGGGTGTGGCCACAGGAGGCCACCTCTGCTCTTCAAGACTGCTTTGGATCAACTGATTGGGAAATATTCAAGAGCGCAGCCACCTACAATAACATCATAGACATTGAGGAGTACACAGACACTGTGAGCTCATACATCATCAAATGCATTGAGGATGTTACACAAATAAAAAGCATCACAACTCGAGCCAACCGGAAGCCATGGCTGACAGGAGATGTCCACAGGCTGCTGAAGGCCAGAGACAAGGCCTTCAGAGCTGGGGAGGAAGCAGGCCTGAGAACACAGAGAGCCAACCTGTCCCGTGGCATCAGGAAAGCGAAACAGGGCTACACACACAAGATAACCTCCCATTTCAATGATAGCAAGGACGCACAGAGCCTATGGCAAGGCATCCAGGCTATCACAGACTACAAGCCTGCAGCACGCAGCTGTGAGAGCGACACCACTCTGCACAACAACCTGAACAGCTTTTTTGCACGATTTGAAGCGCAGAACAACACAAGCCCACAAAAAACACCACCACCTCCACACGACCAGCCTCTGTGCCTGTCTGCTGCCAGCGTGAAGAGGACACTCTCCGCCATCAACGCCCGGAAAGCAGCAGGTCCAGACAACATCCCTGGTAGTGTGCTGAAAGACTGCGCAGAGGAGCTGAAGGACGTCTTCACAGATATCTTTAACACCTCCCTGAGGCAAGCCATTGTCCCATCATGCTTCAAGACTGCCACCATCATACCTGTGCCAAAGAAATCATCCCCAGCCTGCTTCAATGACTACCGCCCTGTGGCACTGACACCCATCATCATGAAGTGCTTTAAACCAGTGGTCCCCAACCCCCGGGCCGCGGACCGGTACCGGTCCGTGGATCAATCAATACCGGGCCGCACAAGAATTAATTATTTATTTCTGTTTTATTTATTATCTGAATCGAGCGGTCTTATTTTGAAACATCTTTTATTGTGAGATGACCGTATTCTCCTCTCTGTTACATCTCCTCATTTGAGCGCCAAATTTCCTCATTTCCTCCTCATTTAACCCAGCAAAATGAGTAAACAGGTGTCTTTGGAAAGTTTCTTTGTGAAAGGGAAAAGGCACAATGAAGAGAGAGACTTCCAAGAAAAAGAAAGGTTTTAGCAGACAGTACCAAGAGTCCTACTTGAAGTAGGGATTTATCGCGACAGGTGATTCCCACACACCAAGCCCGCTCTGCATAATATGCGGTGACCGGCTCTCAAATGAGGCAATGAAGCCTTCAAAACTGCATGTAAACGCCACCATAGCAACCAGTATCAGCGCGTTAGGGCCGTGGTCGGTAACACAAAGGTGAGGGAGAAGGGAAAGGAGAGGGGAATGGAGAGTTTGTGAGTGTCGGGCACGCAAACATACAGGAGATTCATTCACGGGCGACCAGAGAGTTTGATGTTATCGGCTAATAGCGTTATATTGTTGGAGCAATCCCCCCCGGTCCGCGATAAAATTGTCAAGCGTTGACTGGTCCGCAGTTAGAAAAAGGTTGGGGACCACTGCTTTAAACGACTAGTCATGTCACACATCAAATCCACCCTGCCTACCAACCTGGACCCATACCAGTTTGCATACAGAGCGTGCATGCAATCTGCTCTGCCCTCCACCCAGCCCTAACTCACCTGGACAAGAAAGACTCATATGTGAGAATGCTGTTCATTGACTTCAGTTCAGCATTCAACACCATAATACCACAACAACTCATCTGCAAACTGGACAAACTGGGCCTCAGCACCTCCATCTGCAACTGGCTACTGGATTTCCTCAGCCAGAGGCCTCAAGCAGTGCGTGTCGGCAACAATGTCTCTAACAGCATCACCCTTAGCACAGGGGCTCCATATGCAAATTTTCAAGTATTCTTTTTTTTACTACTATTTATATTACTACTACTACTGCTGCTACAATCTTGTGTTGCACTAAGACAACAAACCAACGCTGCTGGAACACTTACTTTATGTTATGTCTTGTCTTATTTATACTGTATGTCTACCTAAGTATAATGCCTTAAGCCTACTTGCACTTTTTTTTACTTAACATTACCTTATTGTTTAGAATTGTTTTTTTTGTTGTGCATCTGCACTTTATTGTCGTCAACGTCTACGCATGTGACAAGTGTGAAACGCAATTTCGATTCCTTTGTATGTCAAGTACATGTGAAGAAATTGACAAATAAAACTGACTTGACTTTCTAGCCAAAAACTTTAAAGTGCCCATAGAATGTCAAACCACATTTACCTTGTTATTGTTGAATTTAGGTAGCTTACGGTATCCAATGGACCATAGCAAAACTTCAACTGCCGTATTCCGCCTCGTTCTACATGTAAATTTCAAGCTAGAAATGGCCAGAATGAAAAAGGCCAATCTGAAACGAGGTGGCTCTTGACGTCGGCAGCACTAAGATACACCTCCTATATTTGCATGGTCCAACCAAAGATCGTTTGGAAATGTCTCTGGTCCAATCCCCTGTTGCTTCATGGATTTGCCAGAGGAGGCGGAAATTACGAATATTTTCATTCTAAGCCTTTTAAATGAGACTGTAAACAACACGCTAGCAGTGCTCCTGGGTCACTTTCAGCCAAACAAATTTGCATTCGCTATTATTGAAGCTCAGAGAACAATTTATGATGGTCAAAATGTGTTCTATGGGCCCTTTAAGCTTGAATAGTTTTTTCATATTCATATATTGCTGCTACGTGTTCAAAGTTTACATTTGATACTTGTTTATTTATCATTTTTATTATAAGATTTTTAAATTGTTACAGTAGTTTGAAAAACTCAGTCTAATTAATTTGAAATATCACCCAAATGGGTTGCTTTAATTTATTTATACAAATTCTATTTGTATAAATAGCAAGCATCTAGCGAGCATTTTTCCTGCCTCTTTTGTACCAAAAATTAACCAAACCGAGCACCTCAAGAAAGTGAACCAAACCGAAATGAGACATTTAGTGTACCGTTACACCCCTAGTGTATTTAAACCCCTAATTCTGTTCTGTCCTTTGTCGGTCATTGTCGCAATTACTGTCCCATGTCTCGCTGTAAGTTTAAGTATGTAAGTTCTTTGAATAAACTCTGTTCTTTGTTAAAACCTGCTTGCATTTGGGTCTGTCTACCCCAAAACCATGACAGAATGACCGACCCAACAATGGACCCAGTAAGCGTTTTTTTTACAATTTGATTTCTATGCGGATGTGCCACCATAGAAGCAACCCTGGGAGCCATTCTGGGCTGATGAGGACAGCTGTTCAACTGAGGGAGAGTGGTCTGGGGATGAGGACTTTGTGGCTCCAGCTCCACGCTGCCTCCTAGTCCCGGCTCCAGCTCCATGCTGCCTCCCAGTCCAAGCAGGAGAGGCTGGCTTCTTTGCCTTTCACCCCAGAAGACTTTGGGGTGGAAGCAGAAGTCTTTGAGACAGAAGAGCCAGCTTTTCTTAAACTTCTGGTGGTGATGTGGGGGAGAGACCCGTCAGCAGCCAAGGAGGTCGACTTCCTTACATGGAGGGCTTACATCCCTTCTGCCAAAGAGAGTGACCTCGGCGTCCCCGCTGCCGAGTCTGCGCCTCTGCCCGTTGCCACTGCCACCGCCTCTGCACCCGAGGTGGGCAATCTCTGTGTCCCAGCGCCCCAGGTGGGCAATCTCTGTGTACCTGTGGCCGTTTCCTGTGCTCCTGCACCCGAGATGGGCGATCTCTGCGTTCCTGCGCCCCAGGTGGGCAATCTCTGTGTACCTGTGGCCGTTTCCTGTGCTCCTGCACCCGAGGAGGGCGATCTCTGTTTCCCAGCGCCCCAGGTGGGCAATCTCTGTGTACCTGTGGCTGTTTCCTGTGCACCTGCACCCGAGGTGGGTGATCTCTGCGTTCCTGCGGACGAGGTGTCTGCCTCTCGACTCCTGCCCTGCACCCTGCCCGGACCCCGACTCTGGCTCTGCGTCCAGCCTGGCCTCTGATTCTGGCTCTGCAGTCCGTCTAGTGCCAGAGTCCAGTCCTATAGCCAATCCGGGCCTGCCTCCTGTGGGTCTTGGGCCAGCTGGCATGCATCCTGGTCGTCCACCAGACCCTCTGCTTTTGGCTGTCGGGTCTGCCAGCTGTCCACCAGACCCTCTGTTCCTGACCAGCGAGTCTGTCGATCATCCGCCACAGCCTTGATGTCTGCTGGCCTGGCCTCCTGGTTCTCCTCCCGGCCGGCCTAAGGACCCTCCACGCCCGCTGTCCAGCCTCCTGGTCCTGCTTCCGACCGGCCTCCAGATCCTCCACATCCTTGCATCCCACCTCCTGGGCCTACTCCTGACCCTTCGTGCCCACCCATCTGGCCTCCTGGTCATCCTCCTGGCCGATCTACAGACCCTCCTGGCCTTGGGCCCCTTCTCCCACCCTGTTTGAACTCTTTGTTTTTCGTGTTTCGGGGGGGGGGGGGGGGGGGGGGGTCACTGTTGCACTTACTGTTTACCGTGTCTCAATGCCCTTTGTATTTAAGTTTACTCCCTTGTTCTTTGAATAAACTCTGTTCTTTGTTAAAACCTGCTTGCATTTGGCTCTGTCTACCCCAAAACAGTGACAGTGTGCCTAATGGCAATAACATGCCAACATCCAAAAGCCCTTTTTGTTTGCCACTGTATAGCCAGATGTCAGGAATTGTCTAGCATTTCAAATACAAGTGGGCTAACCTAGATGAGAAAGTGTTTTCATATCTTCCCTTAAGACCCTTAACTCAAACAGCGCCTTAGAAGTAGTCCTGCCTGCCCAAACTTTCTGTAGCACTTCATTCAGTTTTTGCGAGCAAAGTCAGTCTGGCCAAGCTGCTGTTATAGAGCATTTCTGTTTCCCAAAAAAGTGGGAACCAATGAGAAACACGCTTATGCAAACGCCATCGGAATGAGTGGTCTGGTTGGTTGTAGATTTGTCAAGTACTATACAGAGGCATCTGATGGACACAGGTTAAGAAGGCGGGTAGTGCGGCAGCTTGGCCAGACTAAGCTCCTATGAGCTTTATAGTCGCGGAAGCCAGGCTAGCTTAGAAGTATTAGGAAATAGGCAAGAGTGAAGTAAATATAGACAAAAGAGAGGTTGAAATTTATGAACAGAGAAGAAATTACATTTTTTATTTCTTCACTTGTCAGAAGAACACAATATCAAGACCATGTGAACATAACTAGCCATTTTTTAGAATATACTATACATTTTAATGCTGTCCCAATGTAGCCTACAGGTAGTTTTCAACAGTGGAATATTTTTAGGTTCACCTACTTACCAAGAAGTTTCATTTTCATTTTGGTCTAGGGTCCATTAATGTAGCCATACATTTATTTTGGATTGATTTAGTCCTATCTTAAAAACAAATTTAGCTCTTTACAATCACCACTTTGTTAGAATATGCAATGGACTAAATCTATTCAGCGAATCAATTAAGAGGCACTGATTGGAGAATGTTTTGGCTAATGAACTCTCGAGGTTTATCATACTAAATGCAGGCACGCTTAATTCAAAATATAAACAAAACACTTCACAGTTTGTTCGAACTAGAATCAACATTCGAAATGTCAGTAGGCTAGTAGCTACTTACCTCAAACACTGGAATGACCGCAAGGCTGTGAGCGTCTGTGTAAACTACTGTAGTCATCTCAATCTCTGTGAGGAAGCGGCCGACGTTAACGCTGTTCAAATTAAAACTGCCTTTTCACATTGTTCCACAGTCGCACGCACTGTCTACCTAATAATCGAAAATCGAAAAGACAACTGCGAACTAGAAGTTTGTAAGTCATAATGAATTAGCCTAATACAAATGTAGAAATGATGAAGTTATAAAAAGTCTGCAAGATTGCAATTACGAATCTTCAGGTATAGCCCAATGCAAATCTACCATATCTGTTGCGTAGCCAACAGCCTGGTGCCTATTGGCATGATGACTACAACGATTGGCAGTAGCCTCGTCCGCATGGCGAAATGTAAACCACGACCGTGAGCAGGAAGTTAATTGTGGCCACCGCTCCCCCACAGCACACAGTGGCACAGGATCTAGAAAATTAGTGCAGCTATCATATGCTCTTGTGTTTATTTATTTATTTATTTATTTATTTATTTATTTATTTATTCATTCATTCATTCATGCTACATTAGCCTAAGTATTTATTCCTGACCTGACAATTATGTCAAACAACCTCTTCATGTCCTCTGTGACACTTCAATTTTTCAGTTAATATGGCAATGGGGCCCTCTACTGACTATCCAATGCAGGTTGTGTTAGACTAGCCTACAGGCCGATAATTTCATGTCAAATAATATTAGGCTGCGAGACGTCGATTATAAGCGGCAAAAACATGGCAACATAAAATGGGCGTGTAAGCTCTGGTAGGTTTGGATTAGTTTTGTATAGTCGTAGACACTTGAGTCATTCAAAAGAGTAAAAAATATGTGTAGCCTATCTTCATCCAAAGTATGAACACAGGTGGTGACGGTGTTTGTTGTTCGAATCGATGGGGAACTTTTTTGTTAGGATAGACACATTCCATCACATTAGCCTATTCTATAATCGGTTATTTTGCGATCTGGTTAGGCTACGAACGTAGAAAGATTTAATTGAAACCCCCGGCAAAGGAAACACGAATTAAAAGTCCAATAAAATGTAATAAAAACATAAAGACAATTGTAGCCTAATAAAACAAATCATAATAATGGTCTAGGTAGAAGATTGGGAAGGCGCGCACCAAGATGAGCAAATAAAAAGGTGTTATGGGGGTGTTATTGTATTGACGCAGCTTGTCACGATCCGAATGCTGTAGGCCTACTTTAATTTGGAATTTAAAGACACCTCGCTTCATACATTGCACACTGGATACGTTATTTTCCGTTCCATTGGTATTTGAGTGTACAGTCAAAACAGTGCTCCCTTGTCAAATATCCTGCACTTGACGCAACTTGGCAAAGAAATAAGGAAGTGACAATATATGGGTGTGGCCAGAGTTTCTTAGCTGTCCACAGACGCACTGTTGTTGTACAGGAGCCAAGAGCCGTTTAGTGTGCAGTGAAGAGGCTGTCCAGAGGATGTCTTTTCCATCAGGTTGGTGTAACTTTGAAATCGCCCGAATACTCAATTTCTCTAGGAACTTTAGTATTATTTCAATAGGAGTTAAGACGTATATTTCCACGGGGCAAATTAGTACATTTACTAGATTTTAGTGGAAGAGAAAAGTAAAGCTCATCGGAAAACATTTTGTCGCCCGCTGCTTACAAAAGCTGGCACAGCAGCTGTGCAGGTGTTGTACAGTTTTTACAGTTAAATGTGATGTGAATGTGAACGTAAGGTGCTATTACACACATGCAGTCTATTAGGTAAAATGTTTTTTGCCGTAATTGTTTTACTCTCACTGAACCCATGAAAGTCTTGTATTACAAAGGAGTGTTGGGATTCAGGAAAAGCTATAACATATGCACATAACTGCTCAGCCAAACATGAAATAATCCCTCAATGCCTATTGCCTAATTCAATACTTTCCTATGTGCTGTGGCCTGCCAGTATGTAGCCTGGCTTAGATCTGAACAGTTCCACATGGGCTGGTGTGGTAGCTGGGGAAGGTTTATAGGTGTGACAGCAGGAACACACATTCCAGTGCCTCAGGGCCCATGGCACTAGGTACTCACTTGGCACATCACCCCTCCCACTTCCTGTGAGACCATGAGCCGTGCCTCACCGCATGAGATGCACTTGGGAAGGCCAACCTGTCGCATCTGTTTTCTTATACTTTTGCAACAGCAGTCAGTGTATCTTAAAGGTGCTCTATGAGATGTTGCAGGATTTTGTTTTGATCTCAAATCGTAGGCATGGCATCTCACCTTGATCGGCTAGCTTTCTGCCCCCTTAATACACAATGAAAAATCCCGGTCTCGAACATCAACAAAGGGGCTGTAATACTCAAACGAACACTCAATCAAACCTAAACACAACAATCCACGGCCAACCAATCGACAATAAAGTTGGTAGAGGACCCCTTCTTGTTGCCGATTGTTTGTTATGTTTAAATGCACATCTAGGGCGACATTGTAAAATCTGATATAAATCTGATACCAAGTAAATGCATGGTCAGTATCAGGTCATGGTCAGTATGATACCGGTACAATACTTATTACACTTAAAATGCAGCACAATTTATTTTATATAAATGAGTAGTATGGGCTGAAATATGTGCCACCAGAAACTGACTTTGAATATTTTTAAATTGAATTTGAATGGCTAAATTTGAAACATTGCATTGACAAACTGAAGCTGAATAGAATCATTTGAAATTGGATATTAGTTTGGAACTGAAATTTTAAGAAAAATACGAATTTCAAATTTACATATGTTCATATTCAGATCTCACAATTCAAGTTCAGTTTCCCAAATTCAATTTCAAACTAACTGTGCCAAACATCCGGGTATTAAGGATGAAGGAAGAGCAATCGAGCACAGATACACAAGACTCTTTTAGTGCAACAAGCACGATTTGAGCACACAGTCCGTTATCGTTCTTTCAGCTGAGTGTTGTAGGCTAGTACGTCCATTTTTGTGCTTAGGAAGCATAGGCTATTCACTATGACGTTGGAAGGAGGTAGCCTAAACATTAAAACATTAAAACTCTGCCACAACATCTGCAGGACACAACTGAGTGACATCGCGCCATAAAAGCAGAGATAAAAAGGTAATTAATTGAAGCGGTGGCTTAACCCTAAAACCTTATTGCTAAGTAGTTCTTAAGTTATACCTTAATCTCTCTTGTAACGTGGCACAATTCCCAACGTGCTAGTATATCTTACATGTCACATAGTTTGGTCAGGAGGACCACCTTAAGCTTGCGCTTAGATCACACACTTAGTCAAGCTGAAAAAGTATTATTTTTTTGTCTCAGACATGTGTATTTATTGCCATGAACGATCTGACACCGTTGTGTAGCATTTTGTACTTTATTTTATTAAAAAAAGTGAATAAGACTGGACAATAAATGAATTTTCTTTGTTTTTCAACACCTCTAAATGCAGAGCTTTTACCAATACATGTCATAATTCATTAGAGCAGGATACTTTAAGGTCATAGGCCTACAGCAATGAAGAGGCACTGAATGAAATGGTATACTTCTATAATGATGATGCTGATGCATGTCCTTCAGAGATCAGTGCCCCTAATGCAATTTTAACTTAACTTTTTATTTAATTTGTAGTAGTCTATAAAACCTGTGGCTTGTATGTAAAGCATTAAATAATAAAGCAAACATGTCAGGTTTATTGACACTCACAGACATTTGTGTATTACAATACAGATTAACAGCAATTAATCACTAAAGTGTTAATGTTTTGTAGATTTGTAAAAATGAACAGAAACAACATTTTAACTAAGTAACCATTACAAATGATTGAACACTTGCTGCATCCAGTAGTAGTTCAGTGTAAAGCAGAGACAGCTGATCATTACACAGATGAAGAGCAAATTGTTTCGATTGAAGTTACACAATGGAAAGCATACACCCACTAGACGATCATGCAATGAAACATTTTGAATTCAGACATAATCTACCTGTCCTGAAGGAAGCAAGCAAACTTGGCGTCTCTTTCAACCTTGTTCCTTCATCTTGCATGCATTCATGATTCATGCCATTCACATCTAACGTTAGGGACTTAGCAGCTCCAATGTTCTCTTTTTTCCGATGTCACTGGTCCTGCTCTTTTCAATATCCTTTTTCTTTTTTGGGAGAAGAAAAAGACGCCTTTTCCTGAAATCCGGATTTTGAAATCCGGATCCGCCTTGTTTTCTTTTTAAAAACTTTCAAAAACGACTGGCGCATAGCATTACCTGAGTTTCACGTGACAGCGAAAAACGCAAACGGCGAAGCAGGTTATGTCCCTTAGCTTAATGTATTTCAAGATGGCAAATGACTATGGAGCGACACCACCCATTCATGCCTATGTAAATCGACCATTTAGAATATTCAAAATTGATGGTATTGAAAAAGCACATATAGGGTTGGGTATCGATACCCGGTTCCATCTTGGAACCGGTTTTAACTTGTCAATTCCATCGACATCGTACGTCATTTTTGTTAACGATTCCCTTAACAATTCCCTCAGCCTGCCCTGCATGACGTCAGATATTATCAAGACGTCTATTAGGACTCCCAGTCTAGTGTGCTAGAGTGTTAGTCAGTTCATAAATTTAAGGATGTAGCCTGGCTACGTTATCCACCTGTAAGCAGCTTCTAGATAAGATTTAAAGTTTGCCAGTTTCCCGATTTCGTTCGTGAGAAATGTACGCGCAGTTTTTCTGTTTCAGTAAAGCCAGACCGCTAGTTCTTGTCTGAGTTGTATGTGTTCACCTAAATTTCCCCACTAATGTAAATTAAGGGTAATTTGAGTGATTACACCAACTGTCGCAGTTGCAGAAAGTAACGTTAGCCTAAGACCAGACTAGACCATTTTGTTGGTAAAGTTCACTTTCTACATGAACTAGCAGTTTAGTTCATAGTTCAAAAATGTAGAAACGAACGTGTTCACAGTATCATTCATCAGGCAGTAATATAATGTTAGTTTGTTTTGTTCACGTCCACCAAAATTATAAACACGTTCATTCATTAATTGTCATTCAATGAATGCTGCCCTCAGGCGCAACACTGCTCTCTGCAATCTGCCTACCGCTAAACTTTCGGCGGCTGATATTGCTAGGCAAGAAAGCAGTGGCAGCGATTGATGACTGATGTTCTACAGGACGGTAAACAGTGAATAAACAGCTCGAGTTTTAAACACAGACCTTTTTTCATAGCGAACTTTTTGTTTTTAATGTAACTTTGGCAAGCCCTAATAATATTTTCCACTGAAAATACCCTAATGCCAGCAATATGTTAAAACGTGTCCGTGAAGCATGGGATTAAGCTCCAAGAGTGTCATGTGTTCGACAGTCTGAGGGGTGCTAACGTTGCAGGTCAAACAAGCTCCACTGTGACCTCCGTTGATGATGGTAATGCTCAAATTAAATGTCATGCATTAGACTAGCACATTATCGCTTTGCAACTGCGAGCATGCTTTTACACTACCTCTTGTCAAGTTCAGTATGTTTGTATCAAGTAGCCTATGTTCAGTCTTGTGCAGAAAATAATTTTGAGAAAAAATAAATGTTTGCTTTTGTTGCAAAAGACTGTGTAGAACTACTTTATTAGCACCCACAGATTTGTTTGGGAATCGATAAGAGAATTGATTAGGAATTGGATTGATAGGCAGAATCGATAATGCCATCGATATTGATAAAAACTTATCAATACCCATCCCTAAGCACATATTTGTAAAGGGGAAACATAGACTTAGATTATGAACCGCTATAAATGCTACACATTGTACCTTTAAAGTGCTACTTCAAAGTTGACCACTACTGTGGATAAATTGGTACATAAAGCACTCAATATATGTATTTAAATTTTGAAATGTCTGTAAATTAGTTTACGTTTTTGTTGATACCGGAGTTTTTCATTCGAATTCGGTGTTGGGTATACATGGAGGAAGGTGGCACTAAAACAGTGGCAAACAACTGGGATGGGGAAGAGGATTCAAGAACCTCCAGCATCTCATATGATGGCCCACAGCCATACAACTTTTAAACAGTCCGACATGAGCGTCTAAATGAGGAATTGGAAAGAATTGGTGGCCTTCAAATCCAGTTAAATGCGTGGACAGATGAGAACTTGTGGTGAGTTGCGACTACTAGCTCCAAAATGTTCACTTCTTACCCAAATGTTGCAAATGTTGTCTGCTGAGTAAACTGTTGTAATGGGTTAAATATTCCACTTGCCAGTAGTTATATGGAAGCTGATTTATTTGTTCAGTGTAGGCTATGTCCACTACTGACTAGTGAAGATATTATGATCATTTTCTGTGAAATGAACCAGTCTACAATGAGCTCCACCTAAATAGTTGAAAAACTATTTTATTACAAAGTTATTAATTTTACAAAGAGTTTTGTGCAAGTGGAGTGTTCGTATTTACTGAGATGCTTCAGACACCGTTATCGTTTTATCATTTGCTGTTTGGTTATGATGTTATTGCTAATCTGGTAGACTGACTACGGCATTGATTTAGGCTAAACCATGTCAGTGAAAGAGACGTCATCTTTCTGTTTAGCTACTTGAGAAGTACCCACGAAGCCGTGAGACATTTATGAATCCCGTTGTTCTTAGGTACATGTGTTTATATTCTCTTATTTTAATAGAAACAATTACCAGTCTGTGGTAGCTACTTTTCACGCTACTTTGGAACTAACGTTATCCACAAAGCTGTGAGATTAGCCTACTAGAATAAACGGCTTGGAGCCAAAAGGAGTAATGACCCAGATTGCAAAATTACTATTGCCCAAATACGGCTTGCCATTTTGGCAAAGCTTTGGGTTGATGTACGGCCTGCCAAAAGGGCATGCCAAAAGACAACCAAAGGAGGCCAAAACCCAGCCAGAACCCAGCCAAAACTAAGTTTGGCATACCAAATTGTTGCCAGAAGCATACCAAAGAAAGGCCATCCCTTTATGGCCTCTGTAATTTCATGGTACGTTGCTGCCAAGCAGACTGAATTGCGCCTCACAGCATCTAAAATTGAAGACATACACAAGAAATTTTGTGTCAGTAATTTTAACAGATATAGATTGATTTAACACTTCCTGAAAATGTTATCAAAATCCGATCATAACAGAAAACTAACAATTAACATACTCCTATAACAGATGATTATAGCTTTATTAATATTGTATGCTTGTATAGCCCACTACTCCTAAAACTAATGCTATTACTACCAAAAACTATAATAAATAAACAAACTTACAAGATTCAGAGAGAGGTGAACCTGGGGAATCAGCTGAGCTTTCTTCAGGTGAGGGTCTCGACAAAAATCTCTGGAGTGCATCTGGACATTTTAAAATATAATATGATATTAGCATAATAACACACCACTCACTAATCCCATTTATTATGTTGTGAATTCCACACCACAGTACAGAGACTGCCCTTGTCAAAATCACAAACGACCTCCTCACTGCTGCTGACAATGGCCTCATTACCATCCTCATCTTACTGGACCTCTCAGCAGCCTTACAGTCTCACACACCATCCTCTTAACACGGCTCTCAGAGTTCACTGGACTATCCGATACAGCACTTTCTTGGTTTCAGTCATATTTATCATACCGGCAACAATACGTCACCCTGAAAGATTCACACTCCACAACAACAACAGTCAACCATGGGGTCCCCCAGGGATCTGTGCTTGGCCCCCTTCTCTTTACCACATACATGCTCCCCCTAGGACAAATTATCCGCTCTCATGGACTCAGTTTTCATTGTTACGCTGATGACACACAACTGTACATCAGCACCAAACCCTCTGCCCAACTCCCCCCAATGCCTCTTGTCCACTGCTTGCAAGATATTAAAACCTGGATGACTACCAATCTTCTCAAATTAAACAGCATCAAAACGGAGCTCATGGTGGTGGCACCGGCGCCATTGCTCAGGAAGGTCGGGGACCTCCACCTGGATGTGGATGGCTGTTCCATCACTCCATCCTCCGAAGTCCGCAATCTGGGCGTCATCCTGGATCCTACTCTATCATTTCAGTCTCACATCAAAAGAATGACCAAATCTGCCTTCTATCACCTAAGGAACATCTCCAGACTCAGGCCCTCACTCTCTGTTTCAGAAACAGAGACCCTCATTCACTGTTTCATCTCCTTCCGTCTGGACTATTGCAATGCCATCCTGTCAGGTCTGCCAAAAAAAGCCCTGGATAGACTGCAATATGTCCAGAACGCTGCTGCAAGGGTTCTAACTGGCACTAGGCCCTGGCACCACATCACTCCCATACTCAAACAGCTTCACTGGCTCCCCATCAAATCCCGCATCAGCTACAAAGTCCTCCTCCTCACCTACAAATCTCTCCATGGACTGGCTCCCCACTACCTTACTGACCTTCTCCACCCCTACAACCCTCTGAGATCCCTGCGGTCCTCTTCCAAGGGCCAGCTGACTGTCCCCCGCAGCAGACTCAAGACCTTTGGCGACAGAGCCTTTAATGTAGCTGCCCCCACTCTCTGGAACAAGCTACCCCTTCATGTCCAATGTGCCCCCTCACTATACCGTTTAAAAAGTACCTCAAAGCACATCTCTTCACAGAGGCCTTTGGCCTCTAGCCCCCCCCCTCCCCCATTTACATGCTTACATTACATATGCCTACATACTGTTAAGCGACCTTGGGTATTTTGAAAGGCGCTATATAAAACTAAGATATAATAATAATAATAATATAATAATATTTGTCACTGGTATGGTAACCTAACTTCTTTGTTATCCTGCTTACCCTTTAATCAACAACGGGGATTAATCAGTTCGGTTTAATCAGACAGTCTGTCATATATCCAAAATGTGTTTATGCACGTCAACTGCAAGGTGTCAAATACCGAAGAAATAGCTAGAAGGCCTATAGGCTAGGTAGAGAATGAACGTCTCGCTGAATTTGCTATATCTATAGGTTATAAATAGGTTGTGGAGTGCATGGTTAGAGCGTCTAAACATATAAACAAATACAAGTAACTTGATGTTACCAATAATAAGGTTTTTTAAAAAGAAAATAAATGTAGGCAATGCTACTTAACTCACCTTTAGTCGTAAGCTGGCAGATGTGTTCAGATAGTGTCTTCTCTGCTTGTTGAATGTTCAAAATTCCCGCTGTGTTGGCGCAGCCCTTTAGCAAGCAAGATATGCCAATAAGTCATGCGATCCAATCCCGCTCATCAACTTTTCGGTTGGTTAACCAGACATGAGCCACAGCTAAACCAGAATTGCTTGGCGCCCTTTATTTGTTATGGTAAAACATAATTTGGCCAAAGGTCGCCCAAAAGACATTTATTTATTATGGTAAAACACAATTAAGCCAAAGGCCACCCAAATTACTTAGAGATAGCTTTTCATGTGCTTAAGCAAACCCAAAGAGGCCAAAGGTATGCCTAAATAAAGCCAAAATAATTTGCTATCTGGGGACTGCATGTGAGAGAAAATGCTCAACTGACAATTTTTTCACAATGTCATTTTGATCAATTTTGGTAACTAAGTACTTGCTACGTTTTGATGGTAGCCTAGCTGTAAAATCTTAGCCAAGACCTGCCCAGAGACTGTACAGTATGCTTATGCATTGCAAACGTTGACCCCGCAGAGGCTGGCAATGTCTTCACAATGTGTTATCAGCGTGATATTGATAACTACGTTTCGTGATTGATTGTAATCAACACCGCTATATGTGGATAGATATGTAGATGTATATATATGTACCTATTGTCTGTGCTATATTACTGTGAAACTTCCCTTGTCCCTTTTCTCAAACTCATTAGTTTCAATGTTCGCGGTGGTCAGCTTTGGTCTGTCTCTACCCAACGTTACTTAATGGAACGGGTGGGAAATTAGAATCAGAAATGACAGTTAAAAAACACCCATATACAGTTGTGTGATACCCATCATCATTAAAAACAATGGATAACTGTTTAAATGTTTATTACCAACAAGAAAGTTGCACAAACTCACTACTTATTGAACCTTGCAACACACCCTTTAAGCCACATTCGCCGATTGCGAAGGTTGTAAATTGTATGCTGGTCCACAACATTCTGCCCTGGGTTTTCCATGTACAACACACAGTTGTTCCAAGAACAGCTGTCTTTTTTCCAGTTCCACAGAGCATCAACATTCAAAAACAAATGTCCCTGCCCTTGTTTACACTTGGAAAAGGTGAATTGGAGTCCTGTGTATCTCTGCTACTGAGCTAGAATCATCTCTGTACTTGATTGCTCTTCCTTCATCCTTAAAGGGATTCTCCGGAGTAAAATACAATTTAGGCCAATTTACGGATGATTGGGAGTATATACATTGAGTTGGCATCAAAATCACATCATCGGATGTGTTTTGAGAAAGTTGCATTTTACCGTTTTGAGCCCAAACTCGTTAGCCTGGACGTAACCAGG
>JAGFZM010002723.1:0-17260 GCA_017657215.1 Limnothrissa miodon | reverse complement strand
TCTCTCTCTCTCTCTCTCTCTCTCTCTCTCTCTCTCTCTCTCTCTCTGTAGTATATTCTTATTGCTTCATTCTTTCCCCTTCAGTAGCACCCAAAGAATTTCCTATGTGTATTCCTGTTTGCCACCTAGCGTTAGGCTTATTATAGAAATCATTGAAGCCACAGAAAGAAAATATCTGGTATGTGTGTGTTTTTTTTTACTCCAATCAAGTGCACTGTGTTTTAGATAACACCTCCTGGATACCTGTGCTGATAGGCCTACCCAGGAAATAATAAACCTTTTCCCATAAGCGTTAGTGTTGTTGACTTGCTTTGTGTATTCCTTGTGTCTTTGGGAGGTTTGTCACTTGTTACTGGATCAAATGTTCCCATTTTGTCATTGAACTATAAGTTGCTTTACCCTATGTCTATTGGCCTATATGTGTGTCATTGTTTTTATATGTCACTTCTATACTGTATGTCATTATTATTCCTACAGTGATAGTCTGCGTGTAATAACTGGACCTTGTAGCTTTTATGATGTGTACTTATGCATTTTTTTGTGTGCTCAAATCTTTTCAGATTGTTCTATTCATAATTGTTGTATGTCACTTATCCTCTTTCTTCTTTCTCTTTTCCTTCTTTTTCTACGTCTACTTCTTTTTTCTTATTCTAATTCTCTGAAGCAGAGATAAGGCAACCTGCACTGTGACATTGAAGTAGGAGATGGCAGGGGACACCAGCACATTGTCCTGGAAACTGTCAAGTCCCTCCCTTGTAGACATAGGGGCCCCTGATCTTGGGATTATTAGGGATGAACTACCTGTAAAAATCTTGAAGGTGTGCTTCACCAGCAACAGTTCAAACCCAGGCAAAAATTTCAAACTGGTCAAATGTGACAGCTCTTGGGAGATCAGGGTAGGTCAGAGCTCTTCTTCATTCATTCATTCACCTCCTTGTCCTATATCTAATATCAATGTATTATTGACTTAACAGGCAAAACATAAACATAATACAATATACCAGGATATCTATAATGTAGTATTGTGTCTGTTGTGCTAGGTTATGCTGAGATTTGATTATTTAATCACTGTCATAAGCGCTGGTTTTCACAAATACTTTAGGCAATTATCCAGTCCATCCTAGACAGTGGCCGGCTTGGGCCAAACATCCTGTACCCACAATGCTATGGGCTGCTGCTGAAGCACCTAAAATCAAAGGAGGTGCACTGGCTCCATTCATTGATGACTGTGGGGGAGGTAGAGCAGAAGTATGAGCAGCAGCACGTTGAGGCAGAATGGAGGTGAGTGCCACAGCGATTGAGCGCACTGATATGAGAGAGGTACAGTATGGATCAATTCGTCTAAGTTATGGGGAAAACAGTTCAATATCAAACATGGCATGTTCCTTTAATGTAATCTACGGTACTCTATTTTGGCGCAATGGCCAGTAGGGGAGGTGCCATTTCTCGCACAGGATGTTTTTGTGGTGTGTGATGTGTACATGCTTTCCCTGTAGTCTTCATGTGTAGAATAGACATTGTATCTTCATATACTTCCTGCATGAGAGAAAAATGCTCGGTCATCAAAGGAGTCTTGAGCTTTAGAGAGACTGAAGAGGGCTGTGTATGTGTCTGCGATGTTTCCTCATCATCTGTCCAAATAATACAGTAATACACCTTTAGGCCACTGCAGTTCTCATTCACATGAGTTATTCTTCTTGATAAAAGATGTAGCATCACTGATTTTTGGCATGGTCAGTTCATCTTCTTTCTATCTAAACGTTGTCTGCAGATATGACCTAAGGATCCGTTACATTCCCAAAGACTTCATGGAGAAGTTCAAAGATGACAAAACTACTATGCTGTATTTTTACCAACAGGTAACCTTGTTCATATTTGTGTGTGTGTGTGTGTGTGTGTGGGTGTGGGTGTGGGTGTGGGTGTAATCTCACACAGTATGTGGCAAACAGACAAGAATACAGGAGACACATAGAAGTGCATCCATAATACACACACATCCTGTAAATGCACATGTAGTTTTCTGTTACAAGAAACTAGGAGGGTATATTTGCGCTGCATTCATGTGTCTGGAATTAAATAAAATTAAATTCTTTACAATAAAATGTTATAAACAGATACTAAGTAAAGTCAAATAATTGGGTTATTTTATTGGGCAAAACATGTTTATATTAAATATTAAATATCTGTTAAAACATGTTTACATTTAATATTAAATATCTGTTAAAATATGCTGTGACTTTGGTGTCTTCCTCAGGTACGCTCAGACTACATGCAGTTCTGTGCCTCCAAGGTCAGTGATGGTATGGCCCTACAACTAGGCTGCTTGGAGATACGGTAGGAGTCTTTTTGGTGAAACTGCATTAGCACAGGTAACATGCCAGTATATTAAGGTTACAGTAAACTTGAATTATGTATTGTCTTGAGGTAAATCCTACTGTTAATTTTTGTAGTTTAGTGTTTTGTGTTGTTTGTTTTGTTCTGTTGTTTTTGGGATGCCCTGGCTTGCTCCCCAACAGTTTTTGTATGATGTACCTTTGACTTTGACCTTATGATCTGATGTCCTCCTCTGACAAAACAGGAGATTTTGCAAAGACATGAATGCTAACGGCCTAGAGAAGAAATCTAACTTTGAGCAGCTTGAGTGAGTATTCACAAGGACGGGTGTGTGCTTGCATGTGCTGTGAGTGTGCACAGTACAAAGTGTGGTTGTGGATCAGAGACACACAAGATTGCTTCATTAGTGTGTCTTTACAGGAAAGATGTGGGCCTCAACCTATTCTTCCCTCAGGAGCTCATTGACAGTATGAAGGTGAAAAACAATGCTTTATTCTTTACTTTTCACTTCATAATAGTGTAATTACATATACTTTTATTTGAGATTATATAACCTTCAGCTTTGTGTTTACAACCAAACTACACCCATGAGGATGTTGTTATATTTTTATATTTATAATATTTATAATGTTTTTGTTAGTTATATGCGATATATCAGAAAGACACATTGCCATACAAGCAATGTATTATGTAGAGCCAGTTCAACTTTATAGGATTGAAGACAAAGTATGACAGAGGTTTTAATAGTTTGTATGGCCTGATCATTGATTTTTAGGGCATTATAAACGTTTAAAAGTACTCAATTAGTGTATTTTGTCAGGAACGCTAAACATTCAGTTATCATATATCCCCATGATATTAGCGTAGCTGACTTGAGCAGCATAGACTGCAACACAGGTGCTTTAACCCTTGTAATGCACAAGCAATAAGGGGAAAGCATTTTAAATGGTTCTCGGTGGTTAAGAAGCGCTAAATTATCTATTTTCTTATTTTGTCATTGCGCACAGTTTATGAATTCGATGAAATTGTATTATTCCGTGGTATTCGCAAATGTTTTTCTCTGGTTGAAATATTATGTCAATGTGTCAATTGATTTGTGGTCGTACTTTGATTTTGATAGCTTAGTCGATAGGCACAGACGCTTAATCTTGTCATCCCCAAATTGCTCCTGGTGGCAGGCTGGAGCCTTGCATGGCAATCCCCTCCACTGGTGTGTGACTGTGTGTGAATGGGTGTGTGAATGCCATAGCAGGCGGCGCGTGGAGACGCAGCGGCCTCTGGCTCTCCTGTCCGTGCGCATCACTGTGGGATAGCTAGAAGCATAATTTCGATTCCTCTGTATGTCCAGTATATGTAGAGAAATTGACAAGGGTTAATAACCTTAGACTTAACTTAACATATGTCTATTCAAATTTGAAGTCATGGTTTGCTCTTTCTGTTGACCTCAACAGCATATTCATGGTTAATCCGGTCCTTGTTCCATGTTTTCCTGATAGCCACAATCCATAACATTGCCACTGAGACTCTATTTTGGGTTAATACATCATCAACTTTATCGACCCCCGATGAGGCAGCTAGCCGAGCAGGAGTCAGGGCTACATGCGCGGCTAGCTGAGGAACAGCGGGACCATGGTCACCATCTCCATCGAAGAATTGCAATGTCTGAACTAAGCAAGCTGGTCTGCCAGGGAGTAAATCCTTGTACATCGATGGTCAATTAGCTTTGAAAACTATTGGTTTAAAATTGCTAGTTAGCTAGCGAAGGTTAGAGTCAGCAAAAACATTGAACTAATCGAACAGGCGCTGAAAGTGAAAAGAGGTAGATATGGTAGCGCTCTTGGTACTTATACTCGTGGCGTCATCTCACTGTGAGGGGCGCTGAGATTTTGCCACGGACGCCCTACCCCCTTGTACAGGGGTTGGTATGAGTTTAGTTTTCAGCGTTAACAGGTGCGAAATGCAATATTCCAATGTTTTACATCGAAGCGTTCTTACCTAAAAGAGAAAAACATGGAGCAAAGTATGTCATGCTGTAGCTGACATTTTCCTGAATTCTGTGTGAGTTGACTGACTAACTGGTTTGTGTTTGTGTTGGTTCCAGCCCAAGCAGCTGAGGAAGATGATTCAGCAGACCTTTATGCAATATGCCACACTGAAAGAGATGGATTGCATGGTGAAGTTCTTCCAGACACTTGCTGTCTTCAACAGTTGTGATGAAGAGGTCTTTGCCTGTGAACTTGTGGTGAGAGATCTCACCTTCTTACGGTGGCCCTGAAGTGCAAACCACATTAACCAAAAACTAAACACAAAAACAAACTGAGAAACACAAACAAAAACAGAACAAAACGAAATTAAGAATCACAAAAACAAAATTGAGAAACACAAAAAAAATAAGAATCACAAATACAAAATTGAGAAGCACAAAAATCTAATTAAGAAGCACAAAAACAAAATTGAGAAGCACAAAAAAAGAAGAATCACACACAAAAAAAGAAAAACACAATTACATTAAGAAGCACAAAAAAATGAGAAGCACAAAAAGAAAATTCAGAAGCACAAAAAAAGAAGAATCACACACACAAAAAAGAAAAACACAACTACATTAAGAAACCAGTGTTTGCATACTTATTGAAATGTCATGATTACACTTGAGCATATCTAGTATCACCTCGTATGTATGTCCTGAATCAAAATATTCTCGAATAGCGGCAGCAACATTTGGGTCAGCGGTAATGTTCATGTTTGGAGAAATGCGCTTCAGCAGAGTATCTTCCAGTTCTCAAGACAAACAGATCGGTTGTCCAATCAGTGATGTCTCCTGTTGCTGACTGGTACCTACCCTTTCTGGTTTCTTAATGTAGTTGTGTTTTTCTTTTTTGTGTGTGTGATTCTTCTTTTTTTGTGCTTCTCAATTTTGTTTTTGTGGTTCTCATTTTTTGTGCTTCTTAATTTATTTTGTGATTCTTAATTTGTTTTTATTCTTCTCAATTTTGTTTTTGTGCTTCTTAATTAGATTTTTGTGCTTCTCAATTTTGTATTTGTGATTCTTATTTTTTTTGTGTGTTTCTCAATTTTGTTTTTGTGATTCTTAATTTTGTTTTGTTCTTTTTTTGTTTGTGTTTCTCAGTTTGTTTTTGTGTTTAGTTTTTGGTTAATGTGGTTTGCACTTCAGGGCCACCATACCTTCTTTATGTTTCATGTTTTTTGTTCATATGCATTATTATTGGACAGATATGTTTATGTGCATCATTGGAAATTACCTAGCCAAGGAGCCTTGCTCTTAGGTACAATACCACCACAGATGTTGCCTTTCTGAAGGTTTTGAACTGGTAACATCTGTCAGCTACATTTGGAATTACTATGCAACTGTTTATACAACTGTTTAGAAGTATCTCACAAATACAGCTCAAAGACCTCCGCCAGTAGATACATGCATTATGACTCAAGCACCATGAAACTGCTGTTACCGCAGGGTAGAAAACAAGAAAGCAAGCTGTCAGTCATGCTGATTTTACAGTGGCTACAATGTGTAGCAGAGGGCTACTTAACCCCCTTAGTAATTTAAAATCGGCATAACCCAAGCCTCAAGTGGATTATTTCTTTTCTAAAATGGTTTCCAAGTAACGCACAAATGCAGTTACCATAACTTTTATATGATCATAAAAAAGGACTGTAACAATCCAATTTAGAGTCGCGATTGAAAACCACTCAAACCTCATCATAAATACAGTAGTTTAAGTTAACAACAGTATTTAAAAATCAATGAAGAAATATGATGTAATGTTAAATACACTTGCACAGGTCTTTCACAGTTGTTGCATTTGTGAATTTCTTGAATGCCTTCTCTTCGAGGTAGAATGGAATGGAATGTCTAATTTTAATATTGTGTTGTTGTTAAACCTCACAGCAAGGCTGGAGCCTGGCCGTGGATTTAGTCATTAGTCCGCGAGGTATCTGCCAGCGCACAGACAAGAACTCCTCAGTAAGAGCTGCTTAATTAAACAAAATGGGTAACACTTTACTTGACAGGTGCATTCATAACACATTCATAGCAGCTGTCATAAACTGCACATGAAGCATTCATAACTGTTTCATTAGACATTCATAGAAAACCTTTCATGAATGTGCAAGACTGAACAACGACAACTTGTCAAAATAAAAGTCCAACAATCACAAAGAAGCATTACCATTTTTGTTCTAAACCTCTTGGTCACATCACACAAGTCAATGTGCTAGCCCAGTGCCAAAAAAACAGAACATGGTCAAGCAAGTAGACCTAATTTTTTTTTGTGTTTTTTTTTTTTTCCCAGAAGATATACACTCAACAAAAATATAAACGCAACACTTTTGTTTCTGCTCCGATTTTTCATGAGATGGACTTAAAGATCTAAAATTCATTCCACATACACAATATTACCATTTCTCTCAAACATTGTTCACAAATCAGTCTAAATGTGTGATAGTGAGCACTTCTGCTTTGTTGAGATAATCCATCCCACCTCACACGTGTGCCACATCAAGATGTTGATCATTACGGATACTAACATATCCTCGGTTCTCTGAGTGAGAAGCCGAAATGTACGAATGTGGTCAGCACTTTGGGGCGAGAAAAGGGATTTGGTCGCAGTGTGACCCGCGCGTCCCCCTGCGCGAACTCAAGACAATCAGGACTGACTGACAAAAAAGTCAGGTAGCTAATGCGCTTGACAAAGACCAAGGCGAGCAGAAGCACAGTCTTTTAGGAAAGCATTTTCAGACTGGCACTCGACAGAGGGTCAAAGGGCGTACGTGCCAGTCCGCGTAGGACGGTGGCCAGGTCCCAAGTAGGGACCAAACGTGTGGAAGAGTGGCGAAGCCGCCTGACGCCCGTCATAAAGCGTGACACTAGGGGGTGCGCGCCTGGGGAATGCCAGCATAGCCAAGGTGACATGCTGAAATGGCTGCAAGGTACACCTTCAAGGTGGAGGGTGTACGACCCTGATCAAACAGGTGTTGCAGGAACGCCAGCACCTCGCCAATACGGCAGACTAGAGGATCACCTCCTATGTCTCTGCACCAAGTGCTGAACACACTCCACTTAAGTGTATATAACGACCTAGTGGACGCAACTCTAGCACTTTGTATAGTCTCTACGATTGCGGCTGACAGGCCGCGCTCTAGGAGGCGCGCCCGTTCAGGGACCAGGCCGTCAGTCTCCACGCCTCTGCCCGAAAGCGACCCGCGTGCCTGAGATAGGAGATCCCTCCTCACTGGGAGGGTCCATGGCTGGCCGTCCAGCATCGAGACCAGATCCGAGAACCAACTCTGAGATGGACAATGAGGGGCAATCAGAATCACCCTGTGAGCCCCCGCTCTGATCCTGGCCAACACCTGACGCATCAGAGGCAGTGGGGGGAAGGCATAGAGCAGACGTCGTGGCCACGGATGTGCCAGCGTGTCCGAACTTAGAGGCGCATCTTGTTCCAGCAAAAAACACGCTGGGCAGTGATGAGTTCTCGCTCGAGGCGAACAGATTGACCTGGGCCCGCCCAAAGCGGGACCAGAGGCTGCGCACTACGGCTGGGCACAGGCGCCAGTTGGTCGCACACGGAACACCCCTGGAGAGGAGGTCCGCGCCCGTGTTGTGAACACCGGGCAGGTGAGTCGCCCTCACAGATCGGAGGTGACGAGAGGTCCAACTGAGCAGCGTGTACGCCAGGCGGAACAGGTCGTGAGAACGCGTGCTGCCCTGGTGATTGAGATAATCCACCACTGTAGTGTTGTCCTTACGCACTAGGATGTGTTCTCCTCTGAGGAGAGGGAGAAACTCCTTCAGAGCGCAAAAGACAGCCAGGAGCTTTAACATATTGATGTGTAGCCTCCTCGTGGCTACGCCCCATGTCCGTCTGGCGGGGTGACCGCAACAAACGGTGGCCAAACCGGTCTTGGATGCGGCGACCCGATGGGCGGGGTTCGACCTGGAGGACACACCTAGCTCCGCCAAGGCAAGCTGTAGCGGGCGTAGGTGGAGAAGGCCAAGTGGGACAGCGCCACCCGCGGCGCACAGGAGGCCTGTCAGTCTGAGACACAGCCTGGCTGAAACGCAGGCGCCCAGTCTGAAGTGGCGTAGACACGCCCTGACATCCTGTAATCTCTTTGCAGTAAGCGTTGCTCTCATTGAGCGTGAGTGAGCCTCACGCCCAAGAACTCATGACACATGATGTCCTCAGGACGCCCTTGGCTCGTGGCGCCACGCAGCGTGCAACGCGCCTGGCATGCGCCAGCTCGGGCAGACAGACAGAGAGAGGGGGAGTCCACCGGCCGAAGCCGGGGCCCATATTCAAACATTGCCCGTGTGAGAGCGCCCGGAGATGGCAGCACACCAGAGAAGGGGTCGAAACGCCCCTCCGGAGAACACTGAGGCAAGGGCAGGTCTAGCCTGCTAGCTGCCTGAGTGGCCACAGAAGCTAGCTCGCTAGCAAGCTGAGCGGCATGAGTCTTCTGGGCGGGCGGCGGCGAGTCAATGGAGGCTATCCCCTTGTCTGCGCCGAGAGGAAGGAGGTGACCTCATCTTCGACGGCCCCGATGGAGCTAGCTGAAGGGCTAGTGAGCTGGGCCGTGGCTAACTGGTTAGTAGGTGGCTGACTAGCAGCTAGGTAGCTAGCTGCAGACCGCGTTGCCGCCGAAGATTGTCCAGGCAACCCAAACAGGTGCGAAGACGCCGGGGAACGCTTGGAGAAATGGCGGGGAGGGAGAATGCCAGCGTCAGCGGGGGAAGAAACCGCCCCTGGACCGCTGGTCGTTCCCACGAAGAAGGCTGCCCTGTTCGCGATAGCCGCGGGAGACAGCCGATCACAGGCAGAGCAGAGCTCGGGCTGAGTGAACGCCAGGGTGGCGTGTTCCATCCCGAGGCAGATAAACAGATAGCATGGCGGTCGCCAGCCGCCATTAGCCGTTCACGGTCGAGACATCTAAGCGTTGAACAATGTAAACCAAGATTCATCCATGAAGAGAACACCTCTCCAATGTGCTAGACGCCATCGAATGTGAGCATTTGCCCACTCAAGTCTGTTACGGCAACGAGCTGGAGTCAGGTCAAGACCCCGATGAGGACGACGAGCATGCAGTTGAGCTTCCCTGAGACGGTTTCTGACAGTTTGCGCAGAAATTGTTTGGTTATGCAAATCAATTGTTTCAGCAGCTTTTCAGCTGTCCTGCTGGATGTGGAGTTCCTGGGTTGGTGTGGTGGTGGTCTGCAGTTGTGAGGCCGGGTGGATGTACTACCATATTCTCTTAAACACCTTTGGAGACGGCTTATGGTTGAGAAATGAACATTCAATGCACGAGCAACAGATCTGGTTGACATTCCTGCTGTCAGCATGCTAATTGCACGCTCCCTCAATGCTTGTGGCATCTGTGGCATTTTGCTGTGAGACAAAACTGCACATTCCAGGGTGGCCTTTTATTGTGGGCAGTATAAGGTACACCTGTGCACTACTCATGATGTCAGATCAGCATCTTGTTGTGGCACACGTGTGAGGTGGGATGGATTATCTCAGCAAAGCAGAAGTGCTCACTATCACACATTTAGACTGATTTGTGAACAATATTTGAGAGAAATGGTAATATTGTGTATCTGGAATGAATTTTAGATCTTTAAAGGTCTCCTTCCAAAATAAACCGTTTAAGACTTGATGTTTTTACATTACCATAGGTCAGCCCAAGTTGTACTTCTATGCTCAACTTCAAAATGCTCTCCTACCCCTGTAGTCTGTATTCGCCTGTGATAGAAAACTGCCGGAAAAAACGAGCGAATCGGAAAAGCCGTACAAATGTACGTCAATTTGAACATTAGCTATGCAGTTAACCCGCCCTCAAGAAAACGTTAGGCTGCCTGCAGACAGACCCTCTAGAGGGAGTGTCACAGTGTTGTTAGCCAATCAGAGGCGATACATTTGCATATCATTAATATTCATAAGAATCCTCTCGAGCTATCCCTGCTCTCTAAATAACTAAATAACTAAAATAGCTTGAAACAAGACAACCACAGCAAATTTTTTGTCGAAACCAACTCTCATGACATTATTTTAGACAAGAGACCACCACAAAATTAATGAAAATACGATGGAATGAGACCTTTAAGTCCATCTCATGAAAAATTGGAGCAGAAACAAAAGTGTTACGTTTATATTTTTGTTGAGTGGATATGTCGTGAATATCTTATGAAGTCTACATCAATTGTCACTTTACTATATGGGTTGTGAAGTATTCATAATAACTGAATTTTCACTGTGAGATGAACTAGCATATTCAGCTGACCCACATTTGTGTGTGTACATTAAAAAAAAACTAAACAAAAATTATTATTATTAATAATAATAATAATAATAATAATAATAACATTAAGGAATAAAAATTATTTTTAGCACTGAACTAGCGCATTGACCAGGTAAGAGGTTTGGAACAAAAACAGAAATGCTGCTTTGGGAGTTTTGGACTTTTATTTTGACAAGTTGTCATTGGTCAGTCTTCCACATTCATGAAAGGTTTGGTATGAATGTCTCATGAAACAGTTATGAATGCTTCATGTGCAGTTTATGACAGCTGCTATGAATGGGTTATGAGCACACCCATCAAGTAAAGTGTTACCACAAAATGTATCATCAATATCAGTATTAATTTTCAAAGTAAGCTGTACACTTCTGCATGCATACAGTATCTCATGTACTGGAAAGATACTTCTACTTTTTTGTCATCAAATAGAGATCATATTAATAATCTAAATCACAATTAGCAATAACGGCAATGGAATAAATGTGAAACAATACTGCAATCTTTGCTGGTTTATTCACATTCATTTTGTAACAATCCCTTGAGCAACATTTTCTAACGGAAAAACGTTTCAAAAGAAAAAAACACTTTTGAGTGTTACCCAGTGTCTTGTGTTTTGTTTTTAGCCCATCTGCCTGGCCTCCTTTGACAAGGTGATCAGTGTGAAATGCTCTCAGCAAGACAATAGGAAAGCACTTTTATCTATAGACATAGGAGGTGCCAAGCAGGTAATCACCAGCTTTCTGATCTTTGTCATATTTCATGACACAGATTTTACACAGTCCTATACATGATGGTTAAATGTGACCTCTCAGTGTTTGTGGCTGTACTGTTTCATTTCTCTCACGCAGCCGTTGACCGTGAATACAGCCACTCTGGCTATAGCTGAAAACATGGCCGACCTCATAGATGGTCACTGCCGACTGGAGAGAGGAAATGACATATCTGTGATTGTGCGGTCTAACAAAGGTATTGGGAACATCACTGCAAACCACTGTTTTTTACGGCCATAAATATCCAGGCAGCTTTTCCTTTTTATGAATTATCTGACTAAGACTTGCCATATGGCTTTGAGTGTCAATGTCTGCAAAAGATCCTTCCTATTGTACTTACTCCTGTTCATGGTTACTTTTAATTTTTTACTATCGCTTATATTGCTAAGGAATGGATATAGATGGAGGTCATGGAAACTAACCCTGTGACCATGTTTGTTTGCTTTGCTCTGGTTCTTCTGAACAGGTCGAGAGGTAAGAACTTCCCTACCTCCCATCCCAGACAGGTGAGTTTGTACCCTGCACTCTGCTTCTGTGTTTCAGTGATTACCTGTTTCCAGCTTCCTTTCGTTTTTCCTCCTGCCAGAATGGAGTGTTTGGTTTTGAGTTTTTGTTATTGTTTATGTTTTTCCCATGAGCCGAGACAAACGCACAAGCAAATTTATCAGCAATGACAGAGTAGGTGAGGTTCTTCATGTTTTTATGTTCAAACTGCCATGTGTGGTTGTGTGAGAGATTAGATGGATAAGCAAGTGAGTGTACTGAGTGGCAAGGAGTGAATGAGGATAGGGTGAGTGAGTAAGAGAATGAGCGTAAGGTGAGTGAGTGACTGACTGAATGTGTGAGTGAATGAGTGAAAGGTGAGGGAATGAGTGTAAGGTGAATGAATAAGTGAAAGAGTGTAAGGTGAGAGTGAGTGAGTGAATGAATGTAAGGTGAGTGAGCGAATGAGTTAAAGGTGAGTGAATGAGTGTAAGGTGAATGAATAAGTGAATGAGTGTAATGTGAGTGAATGAGTGTGAGGTGAGTGAGTGCGTGAATGAGTGAGAGTGAGTGCATGATAAAAAGATTTAATGAGTACGTAAGGATGAAGATCAAAACATGAGTGAATGAGTGTAAATTAGTAATAGTAATTAGTAATAAGCCATAATGACACTAAACTTGTCACACCTTGTTCCAGGGTCAGACATATATGCTGAGATTCCAGATCAAGATGCTGTAAATAGTATGTTTTTTTTTATCTTACAGCAACATTTTTTTTATTTTTGTTATATGGAGCAACATGCTTCTTTCTTAAAGACACTACAGATTGCAAAAGATTGAAAAAAACTCTTATGGAAAATTCTTATGGAAATGAATCCCTTATGAATCCCTTGTCACCCTCAAGCAGGAAAATATGGGCTTTCAAGGAATGATATTGTTCTCGGTCGCATCCTTGGTGAAGGCTTCTTTGGGGAGGTTCACGAAGGCTGCTATAAAAGTCTGGTAAGTTAAGCTCTCTCTCTCTCTCTCTCTCTCTCTCTCTCTCTTACTCTCTCTGTCTAATGACAAATTAGCATTTTGCATTTGTTAATGGATAGTTCCAGTCCTAAATTATGATAGATTGAATCTCATCCCTGATATGGCATGACAGAGACCTACGGTGACCAGATAAGATTGGCTGAAATTCGGGACGGTTTTTTTTATGATGATGATAGGCTACATAATAAAATATGAATTTTCAAACCTGTCACAATCATATATTTATTCAAACACCAAGTCACTTCATCGCACAGTCAAGCAATCGGTACAGTTGTTGGTGAGTCACATAGTGAAACACGGACTATTCAGCAGCAGCACCTTCATCATACATAGAATCATCCTGTTTCTTAAAGAAGGACGAGACCAATGTGTTGGTCTGTACTGTTGCGGAGTTGGTACTGTAGTCTAACATCTGCCTCCCTTCCGTAAGCAATGCCAAACTCTTTTCTACAGACTTTACAGGATGCTTTCTTTTCATCACCTAGGGTTTTGGCAATCGACGGGTACCTCCCCACCCACTCCTCCCGATACCTGCATTGGCGTTTTTGCTTTTTAGCGGCGTTTTGGGGTTCTGGTATACCAGCCATTTTGAATGAATGGAAGTGTAGCTTATTGTCAGTGGATTATTGACGCTCAATAGTAGAACGTAAAAAATAAACAGATACATTGTAGCAGGGGCTGCATGCTGCCTCTGAGCAGAATTCAGGGTCTGCATGCAGTCGACTCAACCTCTCTACAAACAGTTAGTTAACAGTTAATTTTCGAGAGCCAGATTTGGAATTAAGAACAACAGCTTAGATTTCGGGACTGTCCAGAATTTTTCAGGACGTCTGGTCACCCTGCAGAGACCTCATTTGTTTGTATATATGTGTGCTTTGAAGTCATGAAGTTCAATTTGATACAAAGTTTTTTTTTACATTCTGATAAAAATGTACTCATGATGTCTCACCTCAGACCGGTGAATGTATTAATGTGGCTGTGAAGACATGCAAGGAATGTGCCCCTGATGTAAAGGAGAAGTTCATGAGTGAAGCAGGTGATTATTGTTGTTGTTTTTTTTTTTAAAGCAACATGTAACTTTTTGCGATATTAGATGTAATTTACAGTGGTCATGCAAAGAGGGTGCAAGTTTTAGAACGACCAACCATCCAGTATGTGTGCTGTGCAGGTCTGGCTAGGAATCCACCACAAAAATATGAAAAACCTTTTCACAACGTTGCTAACTGTATTGTAATCAAACTTACCTTAGCATGTTGTAGCAGTGAGGGGCTCAAAAATGCTTGGAAAATCTTGTGCGATTTTTAGTTAGAATCCATTAGTTCTACTCCAAAAACTATAGTGTTCCTAAAAAAATCACATTCCCATTTCCTCATCTTTATCATCACAGCAGTGAACTAAAACAGCATTTCTGATGCATGATGGAGGCTAGTCATTTGTGTGTATCACTCTATACAGCAATAATGAAGAACCTTGATCACCCCCATATTGTGAGTCTTATTGGGATCATTGAGGATGACCCAGTGTGGATTGTCATGGAGCTGTATCAATATGGAGAGGTAAGGAGTGGTTTAAGACCATTCTGGATCTGTCCTAGGTTCCGATATACTAAATGAACAGTGAGAGTCAGTGTGATGTGTAACTGTGACTGTGTCTGACTCTCACTGTCTGTCAGCTTGGAAACTACCTCACAGAGAACCAGGCTATCCTGAGCAACGTCACCCTGCTCCTCTACTGCCTACAGATCAGTAAAGCTCTGGCTTACTTGGAAGGGGTTAACATGGTGCACAGGTCAGACCCCAACAAACCCTTTGTTATAAAACACACAAAAATAATAATTTCAGTATTAATAATATAGCCTTTATAATATAAAGGCTGATCAAAATTACAAGTGTGTCACAGACCTCAGATCCATTAGAATGAGTTCAGTATTTTTCAGTTCAGTAGATTCTGGCTTGAATGTGATGTTTCAGTTTAAGGTTTGAGGCTGTATTAAGGCTTTGCTTAGCTGTATGGTAAGCCTATGTAGAAACTTATTAAAGGAACAGTCGGGCATATTTAGCCTCTCTGTGCTCGTTGAACGTCCATGTAAAAAAAACTTGGTGAGATGGTGTGTTTAGACAACAGGAAGTTTAGTGGTACAACCAGCAAGCCACAGTTTGCAACAAGACTATGACAATAACAGCTTAACATCTCTGTCAGCAAGCAGAAACATATTGAATTGTAACTAAGAAAGGAACAGTTTTGATTCGGTCAGGCAGGCTCAAATAGTTTTCATTCTCTGTTACAGAGACATTGCTGTGAGAAATGTACTTGTGGCAAAGCCAGACTGTGTGAAGCTGGGAGACTTTGGCCTGTCAAGATACATTGATGAGGAGGAGTATTACAAAGGTAAAACAAAATTTCTTTTTTTGTCTTCAGTGTTGAACATTGTCAGTGTTAAAATTAATATATTAAAAAATAGGTGCAATAATTCATTTACTACACTGTCCCGGCCTTCGCCCCTTATAGCCTCTATCAGTCGACTGCCTATTAAATGGATGGCCCCAGAATCTATCAACTTCAGACGGTTTACATCAGCAAGTGATGTCTGGATGTTTGGTGAGTGTGTGAGGTGTGTGCAATTTGAAAATGAATCCTAAGCTGAACCCTAAAAAATAGGGTAGAACCAGAGCCAGTTTACAAAGAGCCCCTCCACTCTCTAATCACCCCATTATACTGAATTTAGCTGCAGTTCACCAAGGAGGCAATTGCGGGCAAGTGTATAATTAATGGACATCTATGGAGCTACACGGCGAGATTGCACGTTTTCCTTGTGTATCTTCAACATCTTCAAGTCCAACTATTATTGTGGTTTCCGTGAGGTAGATAGGGGTTGTACGTCAAAAGTGGAATAATCCAGAAGTCATATCCTTATGTTTTCTTACAAGTTGGGCAGTCATGATGCAGTCTCTGCTAGCATATAGCTGATTTAGTATCCATGACGTCATCAGATTTGGCATGCTCTGTAACACTGAGGTCTACAACATAACCCCAGAACTTTACAGACAATTTGTCTGAGCAGTGAATGTACATTCCAGGGATCTCATAACCCTCCTGTCTATTTAAAATATTCATGATAACATACATATTTGTAGCCTAGAACTGACACCCTCTACGCTCCTATAATCACAAACTACCATGTTAGTTTCTTGCTCCGTGTATCTTACATCTTTGACCTTATCACAACCACAAGCCTTAAAAGAAGCCAGAGCGGAATCAAGGTCATCGGTACTCATCCTGCTTGACCTGTCAGCTGCGTTTGATACGGTAAACCACAGTATTCTATTGTCCATACTGTCAAACATGGGCATCAAGGGTGATGCATACTGCTGGTTCGAATCCTACCTCACTGGGCGACTGTTCAAAGTGTCCTGGCTAGGACACACCTCTGCGCCTTACCACCTTGTTACTGGAGTACCCCAAGGATCTGTGTTGGGCCCCCTTCTTTTCTCCATCTATACCACTTCTTTGGGCCAAATCATCCGCCAGCACGGCTTCTCTTACCACTGCTACGCCGATGATACCCAGCTCTATCTGTCATTCTCACCCGATGACCCAACCATCCAAACACGAATCTTGGATTGCCTCTCTGACATCTCTGCATGGATGCAAGACCATCATCTCCAGCTGAACCTCTCAAAAACCGAGCTGCTGGTCCTCCCAGCTAAACCAACTATTCACCACAACATTTGCATCAACTCTGGCTCCTTGTCTCTTGCTCCCTCACGAGTAGCCAGGAACCTAGGTGTTATGATTGACGACCAGCTAACCTTCAATGACCATGTTGGTTCTGTTGCCCGGGCCTGTCGCTTCGCACTATTCAATATCAAAAAGATCAGACCATACCTAACTCAACAAGCCTCCCAATTGCTGGTTCAAATGTATGGTCCTCTCACGCCTTGACTACTGCAATACCCTTCTGGCAGGACTTCCTGCTTGTGCCGTCAAGCCACTTCAGATGATCCAAAATGCTGCGGCGCGTCTCATCTTCAATCAGCCGAAGAGAACGCATGTCACCCCTCTGTTAATCGAGCTCCACTGGTTGCCTCTGACGGTTCACATCAAATTCAAATCACTGATGCTGACTTACAAAGTGCTTAGAGGATCTGCCCCTTTTTATCTAAGCGCTCTCATAAAAGCTCAGGCTACCCCCCGAACACTCCGGTCCTCCAATGACTGTCGACTGGCAGTCCCGGCACCTCGCCCAAGGCAATCCAGACTCTTCTCATATGTCGTCCCACGCTGGTGGAATGACCTACCAAAAACAATCAGAACAGGGCCAT
>JAGFZM010002722.1:0-11509 GCA_017657215.1 Limnothrissa miodon | reverse complement strand
AGAAAGAGAGAGGTGCATTGTATATATTGTATACATCTCTCTCTCTCTCTCTCTCTCTCTCTCTCTCTCACTCTCACTGCCTCTTACTGCTTACTGCAGGGGGACCACAGAACTCTGGTACAGGAATTGTTCTGTATCCTGTACCCTGGTCCCTGTTAAATAAACGAATACAATAAAACACACACACACACACACACACACAAACAGAAACAATGCATTCAATGTCTTTAAGGAATTTAATCAGAATAGTATTTATACATCAACAGTCATCAATAAAGACTGTATGGACAAAAGGCCCACAGGGAAATCAGACAGACCACTAAATGCAAATTTTTTTTAGATTTGTCAGGTATTAACACACACACACACACACACACACACACACACACTGACAGCTGTCAGTGGTCACTCTACTCCTGGACATAGTTACACTGAACAGGGCTCAAGGGCGATGACCTCTGAACCTTAACCCTTGAACTACTGAGTGCTGTTGACATTGTGCACTGTGTGAGAGAGATAAAGAAGTGTGTGTGTATGTGTGTGTGAGAAAGAGAGAGAGAGAGAGAGAGAGAGAGAGAGAGAGAGAGAGAGAGAGAGCTAAGGAAAAAATGAAAAAGATAGCATGAGTATTGAAATTATTTGGTTTATCAATGTTTTTGTTTGTTTGTCTTCCCTTCTGTGTGTGAGAGTGTGAGTGTGTGTGTGAGAAAGAGACAATGTGAGTGTGTGTGATGTGCTCAATGTTTCCTCAAGGAATATGTGGCGAGTTCCAAAAAGGTTATATTCACCATTTTAAAGAATTTTCAGAAATCCATTTTTTTTAACTATTTTCAGATATATCAGTTGATTTACGTTTTGGATGGTTTTAATCTCAACAACAGATTTATAGCATTTTGCAATCAAACTGATCCTCGAGGTTCCTGAGAGGCGTCATTACAAAACATCCATCAAACCACTATATCACCCAGTGGGCTAAAAAGAGACTCAACATTAAGACTTTTACAGAAAAAGACAGGTATCACAGGTGTATGGTTTTTCAAGAGGGGTTCCACAAAATTCCAACCAGTGAGTTTGGTAAACAGTTTAGCATAAAGTGTGTACAGCTCTACTATCTGTGGTTGAAGCCTTAAAAGAAGCCAGAGCGGAATCAAGGTCATCTGTACTCATCCTGCTTGACCTGTCAACTGCGTTTGATACGGTAAACCACAGTATTCTATTGTCTATACTGTCAAACATGGGCATCAAGGGTGATGCATACTGCTGGTTCGAATCCTACCTCACTGGGCGACTGTTCAAAGTGTCCTGGCTAGGACACACCTCTGCGCCTTACCACCTTGCTACTGGAGTACCCCAAGGATCTGTGTTGGGTCCCCTTCTTTTCTCCATCTATACCACTTCCTTGGGCCAAATCATCCGCCAGCACGGCTTCTCCTACCACTGCTATGCCGATGATACCCAGCTCTATCTGTCGTTCTCACCCGATGACCCAACCATCCAAACGCGAATCTCGGATTGCCTCTCTGACATCTCTGCATGGATGCAAGACCATCATCTCCAGCTGAACCTCTCAAAAACCGAGCTGCTGGTCCTCCCAGCTAAACCAACTTTTCACCACAACATTTGCATCAACTCTGGCTCCTTGTCTCTTGCTCCCTCACGGGTAGCCAGGAACCTAGGTGTTATGATTGACGACCAGCTAACCTTCAATGACCATGTTGCTTCTGCCGCTTCGCACTATTCAATATCAAAAAGATCAGACCATACCTAACTCAACAAGCCTCCCAATTGCTGGTTCAAACTATGGTCCTCTCACGCCTTGACAACTGCAATGCCCTTCTGGCAGGACTTCCTGCCTGTGCCGTCAAGCCACTTCAGATGATCCAAAATGCTGCGGCGCGTCTCATCTTCAATCAGCCGAAGAGGACGCATGTCACCCCTCTGCTAATCGAGCTCCACTGGTTACCTCTGGCGGCTCGCATCAAATTCAAATCACTGATGCTGACTTACAAAGTGCTTAGAGGATCTGCCCCTTTTTATCTAAGCGCTCTCATAAAAGCTCAGGCTACCCCCCGACAACTCCGGTCCTCCAATGACTGTCGACTGGCAGTCCCGGCACCTCGCCCAAGGCAATCCAGACTCTTCTCATGTGTCGTCCCACGCTGGTGGAATGACCTACCAAAAACAATCAGAACAGGGCCATCTCTGGAGGCCTTCAAAAAGCTCTTAAAGACCCAGCTATTCAGAGAACATCTTCTATCCTAGCACTAAAATGAACTGAAGCACTATACCCTAGCACTATGCTCCTTAAGGTTTCTGCTATGTAGCTTGATTGTTATCCTCGTTTTGTAAGTCGCTTTGGATAAAAGCGTCTGCTAAATGCATAAATGTAAATGTAATGTAAATGTGTCATAAATCTGAAGAGTATAAAACATTGTTTGTACTTTCAGTTTGATTCACTTGGATTAGTTACACCATTGTGTGCATTCATTTAAACATAATATACTTTATTTACTATATTTTAACCCATTCCTTGACCTCATTGTTAAACCTTTATTTTACTCTTTGATCCAAGGTTGCACTTCCTGTCAGATGAGTGTGCCTATGTCTTTGTTTGTTTGTGTGTGTGTGCACATCTGTGTGTGTTTGTGTGTGTGTGTGTGTGAGAGAGAGAGAGAGAGAGAGAGAGAGAGGGAGGTTGTGTGTGTCCTTCAGTCAGAATGCTCTGTGTTGACTCTGATTAGCTGAGGCAGAAGCCAGCACAGACAGGAAACAGTTCTGGCTGAGACAAACAGCCACTTCCTGTGAATCACATACACACACACACGAGCATAGACATTGCACATTGTCTGAATGTTTTAATGTTTTATTTAATCTACGTCGGAACACAAGTACAGTTAACAGGTTTTGTCAGACACCGGAATGTTTTATACATTGAAACAAACACGCTACTATTGGAGTTAGGACTGCTACGTTGGCCTGCTACCACACCGGACTTGCTTGCTACCTCCATACCGATCAGAAGGCGTTGGCGTCAGTGTTCAAGGAAAAGTAAGAGAGGCTAGCGTGGAGGCATCCAGGCTAGGCTAGAGGCTAATCCAACTCGGTCAGCTATACCATCTATCCTACTGGCAAACGTACGATCTTTGAACAGTATAATGGATCATTTAAGTGCTTGTTTTCACCGAATCATGACTAAATGACAACATCCCTGACTCTGTTATAAAAATAGAGCAGCTAGCATGCTACCATGCAGACAGGGCCATCGTAGATGGAGGGAAGACCCGAGGCGGCAGGATCTGTGTTTACATCCGAGATGCGTGGTACCGGGACGCAACAACAGTTCTACGAAAACACTGTTCACCACTAGCAGAGTTTATGATCATAAAGTGCCATACTTTCTATCTGCCCAGGGAAATAACTGCGCTTTTGCTAGTCGCAGTTTACATCCCTCCCACCAATAACAACAGCGATAGAAATGCAGCACTGAATGAACTGTACCAGGCTATCAGTGAGCAACAGGCAACACACCCAGACGGCTTAACCATCCTCGCTGGAGATCATGGAGATCATGAACCTTCTGAACCTTACTGCCTATTTTCTGAACTAACCATCTGCAGCTACCTATCCATAACAGTGTTAAGCAAGGGATGGCAGATAGGTAAACAATGCCAAAAACGTGTGACTGTGTATTGTAGCAAACCGTAACTTCAGTTAAAATTCAGGAAAACTGACATTGGTCCAACACAGTAGGCTACATCACTGGCAGCCTCTTGTCTTTCCTTGCAGAAGCCTAAGCTGGCAATCAACAACAAACCAACCAACTCTAGTTAACAAATCATAAGCTAACTTGACAATATGTGTATTTACCTCCTTTTAGTCAGAACTTTTTGTCTTTTTACTAGCCGATAGTCTTGACCAGCAATTAAAAAGTGTTGCCTGTCCACATCTTTTCATGACTGATCTCCACAGTTCAGATAACAAGCATTTACCCGGTAACCAGATAACGGCAACTGCGCAACAGCGTGAACATTTGGAAGAGAATGCGGGCTGGTTAATACCAAGTAATTGGTGTGGGGAGGGAGGGGGGGTTACATTACAAGGTGATTAAACATGCTGCAACTACATGTATTCTGCAGACAATAATTAAAGAAAATTGAACAAATAATTCATAATTTTATCAACTGTACTGATTGGTAATTATATTGAGGAGGTTATATTGGCTGGATCTGATTATTAGGGGGGTCATGACCCCCGTAACCCCAGTGGAAATTACGTGCCTGGTTTTTCCAAAATTTCACCCGCATGTACACTTCCCAACAAGAGGAGATAACATTTTGGACATGGTTTACACTCACAAAGGAGCATACAAAGCCACCCCCTCCCCCACATCGGTCTCTCTGATCACATCATTATTATGCTAATGCCAGCTTACAAACAGAGAGTGAAAAGCACCAAACCAGCTCAGAAACAGGTAAGAGTGTGGCCAGAAGGAGCCTCCTCTGCTCCTCAAGACTGCTTCAACACAACAGACTGGGAAATGTTTAAGCAGGCAGCCACTTACAACAACCACACAGACATTGAGGAGTACGCAGACACTGTGACCTCCTACATCACCAAATGCACTGATGATGTGACCCACATAAAAACCATCATCACTCAGGCTAACCGGAAGCCATGGTTGACAGGGGATGTCCACAGGCTGCTGAGGGACAGAGACAATGCCTTCAGAGATGGGGATGAATCTGGCCTGAGAACAGCAAGAGCCAACTTGTCCCGGGGCATCAGGAAAGCAAAACAGGACTACACGAAAAAGCCTCCCACTTCCAAAACAGCAAAGACGCACAGAGCCTATGGCAGGGCATTCATGCCATCACAGACTACAAGCCCATGCCAAAGAACTGTGACAGTAACACCTCTCTGCTAAACAACCTGAACTGCTTCTTCACACGTTTTCAAGCACAAAACAGCACTTGGCCACAGAAGACCCCACCCCCTCCAGACCCTGTGCCTGACTGCTGCCAGTGTGAAGAAAACACTCCCCAAAATCAACACAAGGAAAGCGGCAGGCCTGGACAACATCCCTGGGAGCGTGCTGAAGGACTGCGCAGAGGAGCTGAAGGATGTATTTACAGATATCTTTAACACCTCTCTGAAGAAAGCCATTGTACCATCAGGCTTTAAAGCTGCTACCATCATACCTGTGCCAAAGAAATCATTCCCATGCTGCTTAAATGACTACCGTCCTGTGGCATTGACACCAATCATCATGAAGTGCTTAGAATGCCATGTCACACATCAAATCCCTTCCCCCCCCCCCCCCCCACCCTGAATCCCACAATAGCTGCGCACGCAGCTAGGTGGCAAAAGATGCACACGGCAGACGGAATAACAATAGACACTATAAACATAGGCGGAATAAATGCAAAGTTGTTGTGTAGTTAATTGCACAAATAGGAGTGAGAATGGTTGGAAAATGTTTAATATACCAAGAGGACTTCATCCATCCAGCTAATCGGTGGCCATTTAAATCTCTCTACCACCCACTCCTCTGAGGGAATGCCATAGGGATCAGGCAACTAGTGACCATTAATGAGTACCAACTTACTCAGGTATCCTGCGCGATCGGAATTATTGAGGGTCGTAATATAATCTCCTACGTTAGCCATATTTTCTAAACTAGCATCTTTGTGTATCATAAACTCCCTATATTGATATCGTAATATACTGTTGATAACTGTACTCACCTGTTGATATCCTGTTGATGAAATGACTGACAGCTCATTAGCATATAGCTAATAATTAGATCAAGCTGCTATGCATATGAAAAGTAGACAGACAAAAACTCAGAGACATAATTATTATTGAAAATTTATATCAGTGCATGAATTTGACATGACATTCAGACATGACTGAATGACAGAATGACACTGTAAAACAAGATATGGTTCAACCTTCCCTGAAACGTAACGTCGGCTAGGCTACTTGCAGCTATGTAATACAATGTTATTGCGACAGCATACTAAATAATTAAGATCTAAACACGACATGATAAGTTATTCTAATGGATGTTAGCAATACACGCAAACCATGCAAAAGCCTACAACAGCCAGCCAACTAGAAAAACGTTTTTTTTTTAATCATACACTGTACAGGGCTCTACTAAGACTTATTATGTTACCAACTAAGACGGTTAGCATTTCTCGCCCCTCGGATGCGTGGCATCTCCGAATGTTTATAAACAGGAAATCAATCTATTTGCATACCATGCAAAATAATCCACAGAGGATGCAATTTGCTCTGCCCTCCACCCAGCCCTCACCCACCTGGAAAAGAAGGACTCATATGTGAGAATGCTGTTCATAGACTTCAGTTCAGCATTCAACACCATAATACCACAACAACTCATCTGCAAACTTGACAAATTGGGCCTCAACATCTCACTCTGCAACTGGCTGCTATAATTCCTGAGACCACAAGCAGTAAGGATTGGAAACACCACCTCTAGCACCATCACACTGAGCACAGGTGCTCCTCAAGGATGCATGCTCAGTCCTCTGCTGTTCACTCTGCTGACTCACGGCTGCACACCAACCTACAGCTCCTATCACCTGGTGAAGTTTGTGGATGACACAACCCTGGTGGGTCTCATCACCAAGGGAGAAGGAAACAGGTCAATCTTCTGACCACATGGTGCAACAACAACAACCTCCTCCTGAATGTCAACAAGACCAAAGAGATTGTTGTCAACTTCCAGAGAGGCCACTCCCAACACCTGCCACTGACTGGTACTGCTGGGGAAAGAGTGAGCAGCACCAAATTCCTGGGGGTGCACATCTCCTCACCTGGACCACCAACACTGCATCACTGGCAAAGAAAGCTCAGCAGCGCCTCTACTTCCTGTGCAAACTTAAACGAGCAAGTGCCCCCACCTCCCATCATGAACACATTCTACAGAGGGATCATTGAGAGCATCCTCTCCAGCTGCATCACTGCGTGGGGTGGAAACTGCACTGACTACAACAGGAAAGCCCTGCAGCGCATAGTGAACACAGCTGAGAAAAAGCGGAAAGCAATCACCATTGTAAATGATACCAGCCACCCTGCACACCAACTGTTCAACCTCCTGCCCTCTAGAAGGAGGTACAGGAGTCTCCGTGCCCGTACCACTGGACACACCAGACTTTCTCTGCTAAGCTGTCAGGCTGCTGAACTCTTCCCCTTTCCAGCCCCTGAGTATACAGTCTGGACTCTGAAACCTCTTACTCACAGGAAAGAGTACCTCTGATGTATGCAAATTTACACAGCCTGCTGCCACTTTATTTATCAATGCTGTTACTCCTTTTGCACTGAAAAGCCATTACCTGACTTTGCACTGTAAAACCATTACTATATAGAAATATTTTCAAGCCTTTTTTTAGTACCAGTTATTTAAATACAAGCAAAGCAAATGCTTACTCCACATGCACATACTGTTGCTATAGGGACATGTTCTCCATTTATTTTTTACTGTTTTACTGACAGTCTTATGGCTGTGTGTTGATGTCCAAAACCCGGAGACTCTTCACAAATTAAACAGTAATATTCATGTCTGTGTTGATGTCACAGACCAGGAGACTCTTCACAATAGCACATACTGCTAATAGGCGTTAAAACATTTCTTCTGCTTCACCTGTACACTTCCTTTGTCTGTCCTGTCTTGTCTGTCTACTGCATCTCTAGTAGTAAGAATAATGATTAGAGTATTTAGTACATTTTCTGTCAGAACATAGTTTATGTTGTTCTATGCACTTTATAGTTTGTTCTGCCCTGTATTGTCTGTCTAATGTACGCAAGGAGCTGTGAGAAACGTTATTTAGATTCCTTTGTATGCCTATTACATGTAAAGAATTTACAATAAAACTGACTTAACTTGACACACCACACACACACACACACAATTTGCCTTGTGGCAAATTTCCATTTACCACAAGGCAAGTCCGGCCTTTTACGTGTTTCATAGGTTTGTTAATTTAGGTAGGTTTGCCTGTACTCTCTCTCCCTCTCTCCACCACTTTGTGAGTGTGTGTGTGTGTGTGTGTGCATGTGTGTGTGTGTGTGTGTGTGTGTGATGTGTGTGTATGCGTGTGTGTGTGTAAGTGTGTGTGCATGTGTGTGTGTGTGTGTGTGGCTAATTGAAAAGCATTAGGGTTAAATGGTCTCTCTTCCTCCCACATATCATGTTGACACACAGAGCAACCCTTAATGTAAGAGGCAGTCAAGGGCCTGAAGGAATTCTTAATGTGCATTATCACTACAGTGAACGATGACCAGAGATTGCGTGTGTGTGTGTGTGTGTGTGTGTGTGTGTGTGTGTGCGTGTGTGTATGTGTGCGTGTGCGTATGCGTGTGTGCGTTTCCTCTTTGCTTGAACATGTGTGTGAGTCTGTGTGTGGCTGTGTATGTGCACGCCCCAGTTTGGGTACTTGTGTGTGTGTGTGATGACTGCTAACAGAAAGTCCATTGTGTTGGCGGGCTGACCGTGGAGTTAGCCTTTCACATGCCAGCGGGTCTGTCTGGGTGGCTCTCTGGCGAACAGCCTCGCATTCCACCCTCTTTTTTGGGCTTGGACCATGTGACAAGGTCATTCCCAGTGACCATCTCAGAGGTTTGCCAATCACACCTACCACATCTACTACCTTATCACTCGGTCACATCACCTTGCTGCATGACCAAGTGATAAGGGTTTCTTCCTACAGGTACAACGGAATTCATCCCTGTTTGAACATGTTCTTTGTGCTTCAGACAGCTAGCATTAGCTAATAGGCCTACACTACACGCAAATTAGGCCCCATTGCCTAGTTAAATAGTTAACATTGGCTGCTGCCAAATTATTAGGATTAAAATATATACCACTAACCCATACAACACCTAAAATAAATATTTGTTCTTTCTATTTTGGTGGCTGATTTGGGCATGGCTACAATTGGCCAAAACAAAACTAATGCACGCTACTGCAAGTGGCATCTCTCTCTAAAGCAAGGGGACGGTATTGGGTGACAGAGACATAGAGAAAAAGGCTGTGTGTGTGTGTGTGTGTGTGTGTGTGTGTGTGTTTGTGTGTGTGAGAGAGAGAGAGACAGAGAGAGAGAGAGAGAAAGGGGCTGTCTGTGTGTGTGTGTGTGTGTGTGTGTGTGAAAGAGAGAGAGTAGTTGTGTGTGTGTGTGTGCAAGTGAGAGAGAATGGTGGGGTGGGGGTGGGTAACTAATGAATGAGGATTGTGCGGAAATGACCTGAGATGGCAGGAATGTGAGATCTAATTGATTATAAGATCACATGACCAGCTGATGGAGGGGGAGGGCGAGAAGCAGCAGATCAATGGACTCCACCGGGGTCAGGAGGTCACAGTCAACTGGTCTACTGAAACACCACACACACACAAACACACACACACTCGTATACAAGCACAGAAACACACACACACACATATACACACACTCGCACAGGAAGAGAAACAGAAACATTTTGATGGTTTGTGTGTGTGTTAGTGTGTGTGCATGTTTTGTCCATGTTGAAAGCAGGGCTTTAGATGCTGACACAGGTCACATTCAGTCCCCATGTCTGTCAACATGTTTCTTCCCTAGCTTGTGTTTGTGTTTGTGTGTGTGTGTGTGTGTGTGTCTGTGTGTGTGTGTGTGTGTGTGTGTGTGTGTGTGTGTGTGTGTCTGTGTTTGTCCTAGCGGATTGATCAGTTCATCAGGTCTGGTAGCTTTACCTAACCTGCTGTGAACTGACTGGCCCCAACTGTCCTAAAACACACACACACACTCACACACACACACATACACACACACACTGTCTCTCTTTATCTCTCTCTCCCTCTTTCTCTCTCACACACACACACACACACACACACAAGCACACACACATGCACATTAATACTTATTGTCCTTTTCCTTTTCTTACACACACTCACATATGCCTACTCTCTGTGACAACCCCAATGTCACCTCAACCCTAAGAACCAACCTCTTAGCCTTAAGCACTATCCCCTCAACCCTAAGAACTATCCCCTCATCCCTAAGCACTAACCCCAGTACTATCCCCTCAACCTTAAGCACTATCAAAGTCAAAGTCAGTTTTATTTGTCAATTTCTTCACATGTATACTTGACATACAAAGGAATCAAAATTACGTTTCACACTTGTACCATGCGTAGACGTTGACAACAATAAAGTGCAGATGCACATCAAAAACAGTTCTAAACAATAAGGTAATGTTAAGTAAAAAAGTGCAAGTAGGCTTAGGGCGTCATACTTAGATAACGTTACGGATACTAACGTATCCTCGGTTCTCTGAGTGAGAAGCCGAAACGTACGAGTGGATGATGCCTATCATCTCCTACTTTTCTGAAGTCAATTTTAACCAACCCTTTGAAAAAAGGGCAGTAAGTGCTCTGACGTGCGCAGGCAACTACTTAGACAGCCCTGCGTGACGTCAGAAAGTCTATACATTGACTGCGCTTACGCTTCAGGTCCTCTTTGCCAAGCTCGCCAGCGTCGGCGACTTGAGGCCCGAAGCGTACGTTTCGGCTTCTCACCCAGAGAACCGAGGATACGTTAGTATCCGTAACGTTCTCTTTCGTTTCGAAGCCGAAACGTACGAGTGGATCACTACAACCAAGCCTCAAGAGCCCTACACCAAGGAGCCCGAGGTGGGAAGACCCATGGGACCGCCGCCGGGCCCAGAGAGAACACTCTCTGCTACACCCGGCCTGGTGACGTCCAATGCGTAAAAACGCGCGAAGGTGTTGCTTGAGGCCCACTAAGCGCTCAGACAGATATCCTTCATGGGGACGCCTTTCCAGAAGGCCCAAGAAGCCGCCACTCCACGGGTGGAGTGCGCCCTGACATGAGCAGGCGGAGGAACACCTGCCACCTCATATGCCAGACGTATGGCTTCAGTAAGCCAATGCGACATGCGTTGGGTAGACAAGGCCTGACCCTTGGCACGCTCGCCATGGCAGACGAACAACTGGTTCGTTTTCCTGATGCTCTGCGTACGTGTCAAATAGGCACGAAGCGCTCTGACCGGGCACAGAGTGACGGGCACAGAACCGCCCGTCTCAGGAAGGGCTGAGAGCTCAATGACCCTCGAACGAGGGTCAGTAGACAGCACTTTCGGGCGAGAAAAGGGATTTGGTCGCAGCGTTACCCGCGCGTCATCTTGCGCGAACTCAAGACAGTCAGGACTGACTGACAAGGCAGTCAGATCGCTAATGCGCTTCACTGAGACCAGAGCGAGCAGAAGCACAGTCTTAAGGGAAAGCATCTTTAGACTGGCACTCGACAGAGGGTCAAAGGGCGTAAGGGCCAGTCCGTGTAGGACAGTGGCCAGGTCCCAAGTAGGGACCGAAGGAGTGGAAGAGGGGCGAAGCCGCCTGACGCCCTTCATGAAGCGCGACGCAAGGGGGTGAGCGCCTGGGGAAACGCCAGCATAGCCAACATGGCATGCTGAAATAGCTGCGAGGTAC
>JAGFZM010002721.1:0-21820 GCA_017657215.1 Limnothrissa miodon | reverse complement strand
TTTTGAACGAGCCCACACTTGATTTCCGCCCATTTCCCGAACACCATTGGACGATGAAAGTTGTAAGAACGTGAGGTTGGGTGTGCTTCGCTGAAACTAGGAAGTCTACAGATGTTTCGGAAGCGTTCGGGGACTATTCGGATATATCCGCTGCTGAAAGCGTCTCAAAAACGAAATTGTAACCTCATTTCACAAGCCAGTGTGGCATTGTTAACAACTTTTACTAATCTTTGCCCACACGATCATGTACCTTATTCACTGAAATTAATGACTGAAGGCCATAACTGCCATATGAATTAATATTAAATATGTAGTGAAAACGACATACATGTATAAATAAACCAAATGACTTCTATTGTCTGTGCATCTTCATGGGTGAATGGTTAGAACAGTAGACTATGAGTTATGCGATTGCATCTTGTTATTAAGTCACACGTTCAATTCCTGCTGAGGGCACTTATCTTGTCTCTACTAAATATGTTTAATTAACAATTCGGACATAAAATCGATTTACAGAGTTGTTTTTCTGCAATGTTTGTGAAGATTTAATGTCGTTCATCGTGACTTTAGTTATCAAAATACCCCTACAATCCATAGCCTATGATATAAAACGTCATGTTCTAGTCATTAGGCCTACGTCAAGGGTCAGGCTACTACATTTGAAACAGGTGGAAAATTTCTAATCTAATTACAGGCTAATGCATGTTAAGTATTTAAAGCCAACTGTAGGTGGCGGTAATGCATCAAAGGGGGAACAACCCAGACATTTTAAGCCTCAAAAAGCCGAAAAAGGCGCCATGTGACCATAACTTTGCCAAAACGACAGCTCCGTGGGTGTCGTTTTAACGAAGCCTTTAAACGAAAGAGAACCGAGCGTTCGTCCAGTCTATGCTTTTGGGAAACGCCTGCATCGTGTGCCGATGCTTCGGACTAAGTTAGTTATAAACACCTGAACTTGCTTCGTCAGGAGGATGGCTTTGGGAAACAGTAGCGCCGTAACTCCTTCTGGCAAACATAGGAAGTAGCTACGGAAGTTAGCAACGATGCTTTTGGGAAACACACCCCTGGTCTTGAGCAGTGCAACGACGTTGACGTTGCTGTGAAATCCATGTATTCAATACACAAATTAAAATTAAGTTAAGAAATAAATATAATAAAAGAAAAAATAAAACAATAATGTAGGTTACATTATAGCCTACATGTGGGCCTATACTGTGGATAGATTAATTTAGCAAAGAACGTTGCAAGATACTCAACATATAGGCCCAGTTGGCCTCCAGACCTAAGAACAGATGCTAACAACATGGTTGGTCGTGTCACCTACCCACTCCAAATAGTTGCCAGTTTTCGCCCAGTCGGCGTGGTAAACTGTGTACCTCTTTTTCTTTGCCAATGGCCCTGACTTTGACTGTGCATCCTCCTCGTCCGTCTTGCCTATGGTCTACGATTCGGGACGGATGGTTCCCATTGGCTCCTACTCTCCATCCAATTCCCTCGTCTCCCCTGCTTCTCATCATCCCGCCTCCTCCCGCCTTGTCCCCTCCCACTCCTCCTCCGTTTCCGATTACTCCCCCAGCTAGTGGGGAGTAATAGTTGTACACTGAGGGGAGGTATTTGGTTGTGGGGGGGGCGGGATGCTTTTTTGTCTCAGAGGCTCAAGTGATTTTCAGAAACGTAGATCATAGCTTTAACTTAAATGAAACAAACCAAGTCAAATGAAAATGTATTTTTAACCAGACATTCTCCAATCTAACTAACCCGCATTCCTTCACTCTCTTCGGCTCGTGGCAGTTGCTAGGTGATGCTGATGTGTTCATGTAAACTTTCGTTTTCACAGGTTGGCATTAACCAATCAAATAAGCGCATGCCTGCCTCTGACAGCTGTACCAAGATACCATAAGAAAAATAGTAGTCTAGGATTGCATGAGCAGAACGTAGATTTTATTAAAAGTGAAACTGGGGAATAGACCTACTTTGTAAAATTGAAGTGCCTTTGCACCAAAAACACGGGACATTTGGTGTCCCGGGAAAGATCAATTTTCCGGGACCGATGTTAAAAAAAGAGAACAATCCCGGGAAAACCGGGACGTGTGGCAACCCTACATAGCATGCTAACTAACGTTACAATCTTGGGTGATTCAAATCTGTTAGAGATGCTACATATTTTTTAACAGTGACTGGTAAGACTGAAATGTCACTTACCAGATAAAATGTGAAGCCTTCTTGGAAGGTCGGTTACCAACAGGAGAAGACACGTACTAAATTAACTGAAATATTAACGTGGTGGTGATCTTGAAGGTCAGGTTTGAATGGGCGACGGTGGCCGGCCCCGTGACAACTTCAAACTTTAGAACCTGGCTCTGATTGGCCCTTGACAGCTGTCAATCACCCCTCAATTTGTCTAAAAATAAAACTAACCTGGGCATTAAGCTGATGAATTTTAAAAAATTTCACCCCCTTCACAGTTATCATGGACTCAAAAATGATCGAAATGCACTAAAACCGTTTTTTTGAACCAGGCTGTAAATATGTTTATTTTCGCTGTGAAAATTGACTTTTTAACATGGGGGTCTATGGGATTTGACTCCCTTTTGCAGCCAGCCCCCAGCGGATAACTGTGGTATTGCAACTTTAGAACGTTCATTTTTGGCTAAATTGTCTGACATGGAATGTTGTCACTTTGCATCTCCCAAAATTCTAATATTTACATTTGTAATATGTACCATTGTTTAGGAGTTTGTCAGGAGTTCAGCTGTCATACAAAATGTTTTCATTCAAAATATGTATCAATAACTAATAACATCCATCAATGTATTATTACAATAACAGTACTTAAAACAACAAATAAAATAATAAAGTCCGATTGGTTTTTAAGGAATTAGCTAGCATTTCTCTCATACCATTACAGTCTGTGCATTAGCAGCTAACAGGAGCTAACAGTGGATTAATTCACTCACTGGAGCTCAAGTATAGGTGTTTTCACAATCGTCAAATTGTACAAGAAAATAAAGTAAAGGAAATGAAACGAAAGTTGATTAAATATTCAGGTCTAAAAAATTAAATACCAACAAGGATTAAATTAATCTTGGTTTAGGCCTAATCAAGGATTTGTAAATCTAGGTTTAAATTTAATTTGAGCTGAGTTGCACCACTTAATTTTAAGTATGGTTTAACAAATCCACAATTATAATGTTAACCTGCGATTAAAACCCTGACCGGTGATTAAATTTAATAGTCCGCCATGATGGATCAGTGTGCATAAACGGAGAGCGACAATTTTAGGCTACTCTCTTGAGAATCATAAAACTACTTTTGTAAACTGTCTCAAACGAACGCTCGCGAAGGCAACAATAGCATACATTTTAAATATTTTAAACGTTCTATGGACTAACGTTACACCTGTCTTCAAGAAAAATGTCGCACTTGCAGCGAGTACGGAGCTCAAATTTTACAAGTCATGAAAAACATTTGTTATACCAATTGATGGAACAACACTCAAAAGTTATTGAAGTCAAACGAACGGATAATTACACCCTGACAAAAAAGGAAAACGCATGGGTCGAGCTTTGCACAAGTTTCAATGGCTGTGTGGGGATCAAGGACAAGCGCGATATAAACAATCTGAAAGCCTGCTGGAAAAACCTGAAAGCAAAGGCGAAAAAGGATGCTGCCAAGGAAAGAAGGGACACTTTTCTCACCGGAGGAGGGCCCCCATCTGGAGAAATGGATGTGCTGTCAGCAAAGATAGTCCAGATGATCCCACAGCAAATAGCCCCTTTGGCAAATCCCTTCGACGACGATGCTATTGCTGATCAGCCAGTGTTAGCAACATCCAGCGACAAAGGTGAGTTAGCCCGAGCGTATTCACTTGTTATGTATTGTTATCATATAATAATTGTAGGCTAATACTGCCGTTTTAGCTGGCGTTAGGTGTAGGCTTACATTGCCAGCGAAATGACGTTATGTTGAAAGTCTGTGCCGATGTAGTCTGGCGTTAGGTATAGGCTACACAAATGTAACGTTAGACCCAACTGTAACTTTGACTCGATTAAGCTAGTTCAGTGTAACAATGTTTCATCTGTGTCGCCACCTGACGTTACATCTAACAGGAGGCTGTGCCGTACTAAACTGTTTCAAACATGTTTGTATTTCAGAAGATAGGATGCCTGCCCTCTCTGCTCCTGTCATAAGTGCTAGGCCTATAATCTGCGAGGGACCAATCCTGTCCCCGGGCCCGAGACCAGCCTGTTCGGATCCGATCAGCCCCCCAAACAGCAAGAGGCATAAGAGAGATTTGACTGAATATCATTTGGAAGTTTTGCAATTGGAGAAAGACAAAAATAACATTCAAATCGAAAATGCTAAATTGCAGAGAGAAGTGCTACTTCTTCAAAAGGAAGTATTGCAGATCCAAAAAGAGGCTCTCACAACAGCTTTACAACCTGTGCAGATCCTTTTCAATGAAGTGTAGGCTGTATGAAAATTGAGAATGTGTTCATTTATTTATCAGATCTGTTGAAAATAATTAAAATATTTTCATTGATTGTAGCCTACAGTTCTAATTACTCTGTGAATGTCATTATACTACACTTCTGTTATTGCAGTTAACATAAACGAAGGCAACCATTTAAGACCATATTTTTAAGGGTAAAAAACATGCAACTCTCTCTTTAGACTTCATAGACAGATTCCTGTCTTTAATCAATGGTCAGTAAAAAAAAAACATGTCAGCCAACAGATGGTTTGGTGGCTTGGCTGCAAAGGTTGGTATGAGGTGGGTAGGCTGCATAAGTGTGTTTACATAAGTGGTGAATCCCATGACCTAAACAAAGAGATCACACAAGAACATACAGGATGTTATAGTACACTGTACTATTATTAAACTAAACTGCTTAAATGTGCACATGATTGTTTTATCCAAAAGGCATATGAATATAGATTTTTTTTATGAACTTGGATCATACACACCTTAAGTGAAATGGTTATCTATCAAGGTTCTCCGAACAGCATTTCTATTTGCCGTGGCATGCTCCTCCTGGCCTTGTTCTTCAGCCTCCTTTGGCAGTTCATCTCCATGTCTCTTTCCAAAATTGTACAGTACTGCTACTGCCACAATTACTTTTAATGTTGTCTCCATTTTTGTTCGATGCCCATCATGCAAGCAGGGAAACCTCCGTTTCCAAACTCCAAATACTCTCTCCACAATACCTCTTGCTGCAATGTGGCTGGCATTGTATCGTCTCTCTGCTGGTGTTTGAGGGTTTAAAAGAGGTGTCATCAAGTAGGTGCGACAGGGATATCCGTTGTCACCTACTAGGTGACCTTGAAATACATTTCTATTCATTAGAGCACATAGGTGGCTATTATCAAAGATCCTGCTGTCGTGAGTTGATCCTGGCCACCGGGCTACAATGTTGGTGATAAGGGCCTTCTCATTACACACAACCTGAACATTAATGGAGAAGTAGCCCTTTCTGTTGCGAAACAGCTCACCATTTTCTCCACCAGGGTTTTGAATGGGGATATGAGTGCAGTCAATTGCTCCCAACACTCATGGAAAACCAGCTCTTCTGTAAAAACCAGCTGATGTTTCTCCTGTTGGGGCAAATCTAAGATACTGGTCTTTTAAAGCTGCAATGGCTCCTGAGACCCTTCCAACAATCCTACTCACAGTAGATTTGTGTACTCCAAAAAGGTCCCCATCCACCATCTGGAAGCAACCGGTAGCATAAAACCGCAGGGCTATCAGTAGTTGGAGTAAAGGTGGTATAGCTGCATTCCTGTCACTGCCATTTTAATTGAGTACCTGACTTTTTCATTTAATGTTATGACAGATTCCTTATTAAAACGGTACCTGTTTGAAAATTCCTCATCATCATAAAACTCAATTGGATTGAGACGGTCTCTAATTTTCCTTCGTGGGACTCGATTTTCCTCAAACCATCTGATGTATGCAGCCATTTCAGGAATTTAAACCACCTCAGCAGCAGGTCTAAAATTAATCCATAACTGGCATTTAAATCTGAGTTTAAATCAGTTGAGCAACAGGGTTAAAATTAATCCAGGTTTATGTGAATGTTTAAGCCAAGATTAAAAGGATGGATTAATGTAAACCTGATTACTTCTAAACTAGGTTTAAAGTTTGGTGCAACTGGACTAATGGATAAACCTTGATTTAATCCAGGTTAACACTTAATCCTGGTTGGTGCAACCCACCCAAAGTCAGGAGAGTGGAAGTAAAGAAATCTATCACGTAGGAGATGCCTATATCAGAACCAAAGATTCTAGAGTGTAGCGTAGCGCTTTAGAATCTTTGATCAAAACTAAAGTATCTAAGACTGCAATAAATCTAAATCACTCTAAGGTAGTTTTGCACGGTGCACCGATACTTCAAAAGCATTGTGATTCTTGGAAATTAAAAATGTCACGATTCCTAAATTTATTAGTATCGATGCGTTTCAGAATTTACGTGTTCCATATTTGTAAGAGACGTATTTCATGTTGGTGCACGTCTGTGTTTTTTCTCTTCACGCACTTCACTTCACGCAACTGCAACTGTCATTTGACAAACAATAGGGATGGCTACATGTGCAAGTGATACAGTGGCCGCCGGTCAACGACTGGTTGACAAAGATGACGCTAGGAGTGAGATCTGGAGGTACTTTGCCTACCTTGCTGACAGTGAGGGCAAAACTACCGATACGTTGAGACCTGTTTGTCGTCAGTGTTACAAACAATTCCAAACTAAGGGAGGCAACACCTCGAACTTGGCAAAAGAACCGTCGGTTAAAGACCGACAGGTTAGTGTGTGAAAGATAACATGATCACGTTCATGCCCTTAAAATATATAAAATGAGAAGGCTATAGTTTATTTTGAGTGACAAGTCACTATTTTGCACCACTGTAGTTTGACGAGGCTATCTAGAGAAATAGTAGGGTAACGATGGGCATTATCCTCATGGCTAAACATTAGCCTGCCTACCGCTAATTCAACATCTCTGAAAACGCAACTTTATGGATGACGTTAATAATTTGCAAGCTGGTAAAATAAAGCATACAAAACATCAGTTAAAATGATCTATAGGCTATATGATTATAATCAGAGCATGTGCATGCATGTTTGTCAGTGATTTATTTATCACAGCATTAAAGAGCACAGACCTACTGTAAGCAATAGAAGTGTAGGCCTATTAGTCCGTGAGGAATCTCAGCTTTTCAAAGATGTATTATGGCCATCTGACAAGAGTTGCTGTTTTGAGTTATCACACATAATGTAAACTAAGGTTGAGAAAATAAGGCAGGACACTGGCATAGCTGAAAATCTATATTGGACAAATTCGGAATATTTTATTTTCTTATGTTTGGTATCAATTTAAAGGGGAGACTCTGAGCTTTCATTTAAATCCTTTTGTGAACGTTTTGGATAAGTACAGCCAACCCTGGAGCTCTTCAAACCTTAAATCACACACATTTTCCTGCCATTTCCGCCTAAGTAATCTTTTGTCTTTTAATCCTGTGGCACCAGGGAACATCAGAGAAGCAAAGTCCAAACACTGAAATACTGTCATGACCCTTAGGATTCAGAAAATGTATAATTTACCCATATTATCTGATTTTTGAGGGGTGATATTCAGACTTATATCAGACATACCGTTTTTTACCCCATTTTCATGGGATTTACATTAAAAAATGAATGCCTTGTTCTCGGGCGAGAAAATACTGGTAAATAGGATTAAAAAAAAACTTTCATATATCACCACAAAACCTTCTCAGTTTATCACATACATTAAGACAAGTATTGTTTGTATTGTAGCTTTTCTTAAAAGTAATGGCTAAATATGCAAATGAGGCTTAATTTACTAAAACAGGCGCTAATTTGGAGAAATGTTCAAACTTGACGTGTATATTGGATGAGGCCACCTTAAAATTATCATTGAGGTTTAAGCAGTTTAAACATATAATTGTAGCCAGTCAGAAATAAAGTGTATACAAAATGAGCTTGTAATGTATAAATTAAAACAAAAAGTGAATAAAAACAGAATGCAACTGACACAGCTAACAAGCTAATTGGTGTCTGGTTCTGAAAAGAACATTGTATCACTTTATCCATCTTTCTCTCTCACTCACACACACTCACATTATATCACTTTATTTCTCTCTCACACACTCACACACACACACACACAGCTCATATACCAACATTGTTTGACACACTGTTACCGTCACATGTCAGAATGTGACGGTAACAGTTCTTACACATTCATTATGTGTGATAACTCAAAACAGCTACTCTTGTCAGATGGCCATCATATCATTGGAAAGCTGAGATTCCAGGCTTTCAGAAAAGGTATGGTAGCCTTTGCCACCTTCGATAACGGTTTCCATATTTTGAGGCCCTGGCCCTGGTCTATATGTGAAACGCCTTGTAGTTATGGACTCAAATATAAAATTAACCATCAAAGAAATAATACATTGAAGTACAGGAAACATTAGCCTATATTAATCCATATGTCACAGCTCAGTATGTTCTTATGACAACTGAGATAATGCTGCAAATTTTTTTACCCTGAATGTCATTGCTCTTTTATTTTTTATATTTTGATATTTCATATTTTGTTCATGTTTAATATATCTGCTGTTCATATGTTCATTTATTAGTGTGTTATGATTAGAATGTTGCCCCAGTTTTAAAATAAAGCACATCAATGATATTTGAGAGTGTTTCTCCCTTTTCAGGAAAGGTATTGAAAAAGATATTCTTGACTTGGTATCAGTATCAAAACAATAATTTTGGTATCGTGACAACACTGCTCCAAGGTGGGTTACACCATGATTCAACCACCCTCTTCATTTCCATAGGTTTGTCCTCTATTCACATGCTAGTGTTAGCATTGTGCTCCTCCAGCATTGTAGTGACACTGGTATGTTCTGCTGTGATCCTTTATAAAGGCATCAAAGGTAAATTCTTGTGTTTTTTCATTTAATTTGAATGTAAGTCCAATAGATGTTCACATCCCCAACTACATACAAATCCAACTTGAGAATTTCTTTCGGGATTAATAAAGTATCTCTATCTATCTTAAAATAAATTATTATTTTGTTATAATATAAGTCCAAATAAGTCCTAACTCCCTGCCCTGTTTCTGAGAAAAAATGTTCTTTTTGTACTAGGATATTATAAGTACTTTACTCAGCAAAACATGTTAGGAGCATAATTCAGATACAACAACTAACTTACAATGAATGAGCAGTACTGGGGGGTTTAATGTAGGATACATAGTTAATGGTCAACTATATGGGTATATAAGCTCATGCAGATAAAGTATTGTCTTGCAATGCCAATAAATGGCTAGTAGGCTATTAATTCCCATTGTAATAAACCACTAGTTAATTGTGACTATGTGTTCTCTAATCTATTGTGTTACCAAAATAAGTGTGTGTATGGAATGCCATCCACAGATGTCAGTCAAAGAGCCTTGACAATGCACTATGTGTTGGTGTTTGTTCCAAGTATCTTTATGTTCACTGCGTATGTGCTGTGGGGTGTTATTGAGGGTAAGTGTTGCCAAATTATCATTTATCCCACTTCTGCCCTCTTATTTGAAGGATGGGTTTACTTTTAGTGCTTTACTGTATGCTTTAATGTTTTGTCATTGAAGGATTCCTGGGCGAGGTGGTTATCTGCTCGACTTTAAACCTGATTCGTTTCTTCATGCTATTCAAAACAATTCTATACAAGGAGGAAGTCCCAGGTTTGATGCAGATTTTATTTGTTTGGTACGGTGGCCGACAGGTTGAAACAACGTGCAACTTATGAAAACACATGCAAATCAACAAAACACGTTCAAATAGACAAAACACAAAATGCAAATAAACAAAACACCTGCAAAGAGACAAAACACAAACGACTTAGGAAAACATCTTCATCTTAATTTGACAACACGTGAACATCATTTAGAACAGAGAACACACCCCAAAACTCCAAACAAAACGGAAGTTTCCAGTGGGACACTTAAAAGTGATCAACACCTCTGAACAGATGGTGAAAAAGAACAACAGGGGTGTACGTGTGACAGAGATAGCTAGCGGGAGTGATCTGAAATGTAAGTATTTGGGTTTATTTCAACATTTTAATGGCATTTTAATTGTGATCACACCTCACATCACCACCAGTTTTCACCGTTTTGTTCAGAGTTTCGGGGTGTGTTTTCTGATCTGCATGTGTTTTGAGTTCGGGCTGTGTTTTTTAATCTGCATGTGTTTTGAGTTTCGGAGCGCGTTTCTGAAATGCAGCACGTTTTCTAAATGATGTTCACGTGTTGTCAAGATGAAGATGTTTTCCTAGGTCGTTTGTGTTTTGTATATTTGCAGGTAATTTTAGGTGTTTTGTTTATTTGCATTTGTGTTTTGTCTATTTGCACATGTTTTGTTGATTTGGTTTTGGTTGATTTGGTTATTTCAGTAGTTTAAAGTGCTTCAAACATTTACCAAATGTACTCATTTAAAAAGCATCCAGTACTCCTGATCTCACAATAAAAAGGAGGATAAACCAAACCTAAATTTATGATATAGACCTTATAATATTAATGTGAGCAATTTTAATTATGATCAAACATATTTGTATTTCTTTAGTAAATATGTTTGTATAATATTTTTTATTAACATTAACCTAATGTGTCTTCATCTTATTTAACAGAATTGATCAAGACCATTATCAAGACTGGGTTTCTTTATGAGCACCTCATTGTTGCCAGCGTTTTATATATTGGTAAATATTTAGTTGTAGTTTCAGTTAAAACTAACCCATTTGTTAGTGTTTGTGTGTGTGTGTGTGTGTGTGTGTGTGTGTGTGTGTGTGTGTGTGTGTGTGTGTGTGTGTGTGTGTGTGTGTGAAATGTTCATATTTGTATATGTAGTGCAAGTGTACAGAGGATAGGGAAGAAAACTTTGTTACAAACAGAAGATAATAAGTAAACTCACATAATAATCAATATGAAGGAATAAACTGTAAAAAACTACAAACAAATTTGACAATCAGGTTGACAATGTCAAAGTCAGCTTTATTATCAATTCATTTAATGTACTTGACCTTCAAAGGAAAAATTATGTTTCTCATTGTCCCATGAAAACAGTAAAGGACATAGGCGCTAAAAAAAACATCTAACCACTATAATAGGTAAAGTTCAAGTGAATTAAGACTTGAGAATATGACATATGAATGTATCAATAAGGTTTTCAACAGAACATTGAAAACTATTGTACTGTGGAAAAAGTAGCAACTAAGGTTGTATGTATAAGTGTAATTAAGGGTTTTACAGTATAGTGCAAAGACAATTAGTAATAGCAGCGGAAAGTAATAAATAAAGATAGCAGAAGAGGTGTGCAATTTGAAGATCCCCAGCTTCCTGGTGGTCCGAAGGATGAAGAGAGGGGAGAGTTTAGCAGCCTAACAGCCTAGTGGATTAAGCTGTTGGTGAGTCTGGTGGAGTGGGAGCAGAGACCACTGTACCTCCTTCCAGAGGGCAGGAGGCTGAACAGATTATTTGTGGGGTGGCTTGCATCACTCACAATTGTGATCACTTTGTTGGTGAGGTGGATGCTGTATATGACAGTAGTGTACCAATGATCCTCTCAGCTGTGTTGACTATGCGCTGCAGGGTTCTAATGGTGGCAATGGTGGCTGTGACAGAGTGGTTAAAGAACTAGCTAGTTCTTTGGCTAGCATGCTAGTAGTTCTAGAAATTGGTGGTTAGAATCCAACAAATTATGCCCCCTATTGTGCCCTTGTGCAAGACAATTAACCCCAAATTGGGGAGACAGGCCCTAAAGTTGACAGGGTTGATGGTTGATGGACAAAATGTATCGTAGAGAGTTACCAGGAAATAGATTTCCTTTTTATGATTTGCTTCTCTTGGTTGACCCTTTACTGCCGTGTTTTACTGTAAACCTCAAGCACTGGCACTTTGCACATGGCCTAGAGGAAGGAAGTCACAAGGGCCCAACTTGGGGGAACATGTTTCTTAACACTCTGAATCTTTTGTTTTTCATGAGTGATATGTAACGGATGCAGGCTAGCTTAGCTGTGCAAGTAGAATGTTAGTAAAAAATAAAGTTGGGGTGGGAGCCTGGGCTTTTCGGTCGACTGGTTTGGACGTTCGGCTCCTGATCCGTGATTGCTGTGTTGTTGTGAGGTTGTGGGATCGAGCCTTAGGGCTGGACCAGCACGAGAGGACTTCTGTTACTGTGTCTGCATTGTGATTTTCAGAGGACACATGGGACCATGCAGCAAATTTATTTGCATGGCAAAAACAATAGATAAGCTGAGACTCCACAGAGCAGCATGGTTTGGAATGCATGCTAACGGGAGAGACAAAATATTAGCTTTCCTCAAGAACTACAAAAACAACACAAAGTATACTGACAGCTTCTGCAAGGAGTGAGATGCAATCTCTATCAGTGTTAACTTAGAACAGTCAATGACGTGTAACTAATTAATCACATCTGGCTTAATCTCCAAAATTGTTAGAGATCCCAGCAGTTCTACCTGACACCACTAGAGGGCAGTATTCAACCTCTATTGAAACAGGAAGTGCAAGTGGAAACAACAAAACCTCCACTGTTACATGTGCCAAGCAAGCAAATGCAAAAGTCTGTTTCATATATTATAGCTGAGTCATACAGTATATTACCTGTGTGCATACGTCTATTTTGTAAATTGAATACTGTTCAACTTGCATCCTATTGTTTACTAAAACACTTCATGTTTTGCCACACAGGAGAATACACTGGATATCCAAAAGATAAATCAAATTAACAAAACAGTCCTTGGTGTTTCTTATTTTCTAAAACAAATCATGAAATTGGTATTTCTGTATATTATTTAGACAGATTTTCATTACAAGCCTTACAGAGGAGTTCTTGCTTTGAGAGAGCATAATAAATACAAAAAATGAAAGTACCCTTTAACATTATTTTTTAACTTTACTTACCTCCCAACCACCACCCATCCTGAAGTACTGATAGTCCAGTTGCTTTGGATAAAAGTGTTAGAAATTAGAAATTCTGATACAAAACAAGTAATTTGTTCAAATGTTCACTGAAGGTTTCTCTTTATTTCAGTCATTTTCTTTAATGTTTGGAACACTGAAGGGGAGAGCAAAAACATGGCTCTCATGGGTATCATGTTTGGCACTTCAGTGCATATGGCCATACGGGGCTTCTTTGCTGAAGGTATGGAATATTTAATAGCCTATTGCATCTTTCAGTGTAGTTACATGCACAAATAGATAATAGAAGTCTTCACCTGAAATATGGTGTAAGTAAAAATATCAAAAGGTAATTTTTCTCATCATAGAAAAACTAACCTGTTTGATTGACATATTTTAGGGGGATTCTACATGGAATTCATGAATTGTTTTTACTTGTTCATTGTGTCGTTCCAGTCTCGTACATTTAATGACAGTAAGTCCTTCTTTACTAAAATTCAATGACAGTGAGCACGTCTTTACTAATATTCAATGGCAATAAACACTTCTTTACTAATATTCAATGACAGTAAGCACTTTACTAATATTCAATGACAGTAAGTGCTTCTTTACTAATATTCAGTAAGCACTTTACTAAAATGTTTTTGTTTATGAAATTGCCATTTCTCTCCTCATGCTCCTCACTTTCATTATGTTTATCGACTGTTGTCTGTTTCCTCTTTGACTCTGATGCCAAGCTCATATCTTTTCTCACTTATAGGTGCCTTCATTAGCATGGTTGTTGCAATCACAAGTTCAGTATCTTCCATGAGGTTTATTATGGCCATAATTCGGAAAAGATATGGTTTTATGTTTAAATCGAGTAAGTATCGTGTTATCTGTATCTCACCATTTCAAGCCTCTCTAGTCATAGAACCGAATAAGAGCGAACTGTGCTAAATGTGTAAAGACATAAGGGGGGCATTCGTACAGCATGTACAGAAGTGTGTGTGAAGGATTGACACAGGGAACAGTAATGCCATACTGACTCATTTGCATCTCTGCATATTTTACAGGATTGTTTTGTGTGTGCTACTTGGGATTTATTGTAGTCCGGCGTCTAATCATGAGCACTATAGTTTTCTACTTCTTTTTCCAAGTAGTGGGAAATAATGAAGGTGAGTAGGGTGGTGCTACCAAAAGGGCACAAATGATTTCATGCTATTTCTGATGTGAGTCTTCCATTGTGATAAGTTAATAAGGTAGAATTGAGAGTGGCTACTGTCAGTTGCTTATGCTGATTCTGCCTCTATCTCCAGAGGGTCCTGGATGGCTGTCTGTTGTTGTCCTACTTCAACTTCTGACTCTTTCGCACATTTTGGACAATAATTTGGAGTCCTCTTTATCTGGTACAGTGTGTTTTCATGTGTCAGGTCTCAGTCTTATTCAAAGAGGAAATGTGAAGTGGTAGAACCCAGTTATTTAACTGATTTACCTTAAAGCTAAACTGCCCTCTGTAAAAGTGTTAATCATACTACAATACATTTCTTTAGGCAGGTAATAAACACTTTTGTCTTAAATTAATTATCAAATTCTTCTTTTCCTCTGTCTCCAATTTCATGTTTTACTTTTAAAATCCATATGCTTGTTAGAATATGGTATTTATGTATAAAACAATGAAGCTCTATAAAGGGTTCATTATATATTGTCCTTCTGTAAACCGTAAAAACTTTCACTCTTAATTACAACATTTGAACCTTTTTTATTTCCCCCAAAGGAACTCTCAGCATGGTCCTGTACATGTATGGAGCTGTTGGTCCACTTGCAACTAATGCCATTGCTCTGGCAGCAGAATTAGTTCTGAAATCACGTAAGTTGTCTTTGGGTCTCAAAGTGTTGGGTGAGCCTCACATACCATCTTTAAATCTAGATTAAACACTCAATGTTCACAGTCTTTCCTAGACCCCCAGTGTCTCACATTTCTTGTTTGTTTTTGAGAGTTCTGCTGTGTTTGTGTTTTACAAATCTCTGCTTTATTGATGAATAGTGAACTTGCCCAGTTACTCGGCTGGAGTCGTGGAAAAACAGGGAAATTGCTGGTAATGGGAACCACACGATGTATTTGGGTTGGTGTATTGTTGGACGGTCAGCCGCATATGCAACAGAGGCCATGACACAATGTATGTGTCATTGAAGTCAGTCAGTTGCAGTCAATATTTTCATGAAACATTATTTTTCGTAAAGGACATAGCCCACGCCTATGTTGCTGATGTCAGCAGCGTTTATTTCTTTAATGTCACATTCAAACTCGTTGCTCTACATTCATGCTTGTGGGCGGAGTGTACAATTCATATCTACATCCAAAAGCCAGAATATACCATTCCGTTCCTTGCTTAGTCATCATTCCCATTCTTCTATACATTCGGCATTGCTTTTATGCATTTTGACGAGATCTCGGGATATGCAAGAGAAGTAGTTCAGTATTGTTGGAGCTACAAGGCATGTGTAGCTGCCTCCAGTGTCCAGGCAACAGTAATATTTACATGACCACAACTATGCTTCATAATTGTTCGAAGGGAAAATCACATTTTCATGGAGAGCGAGCTGGGCAGTTGACCTGTGGATTTATAGGAGGAGGTATATTACCTAAAAAAAAAACCTTCAAAGAAATAAATTAAAGACATTCAGAATGCAAAGATGGCCCACAGTTGAGCATACCTGTCAAGTATTCCGTATCGCCTTGCGATAGCTAATGATCACCTCACTGTTATGCTAATGCCAGCATACAGACAGAGTGTGAAAGTCATCAGACCTGTTAAGAGAGAGGTAAGGGTGTGGCCACAGGAGGCCACCTCTGCTCTTCAAGACTGCTTTGGATCAACTGATTGGGAAATATTCAAGAGTGCAGCCACCTACAATAACACCATAGACATTGAAGAGTACACAGACACTGTGAGCTCATACATCTTCAAATGCATTGAGGATGTTACACAAGTAAAAAGCATCACAACTCGAGCCAACCGGAAGCCATGGCTGACAGGAGATGTCCACAGGCTGCTGAAGGCCAGAGACAAGGCCTTCAGAGCTGGGGAGGAAGCAGGCCTGAGAACAGCGAGAGCCAACCTGTCCCGTGGCATCAGGAAAGCGAAACAGGACTACACACACAAGATAACCTCCCACTTCAATGATAGCAAGGACGCACAGAGCCTATGGCAAGGCATCCAGGCTATCACAGACTACAAGCCTGCAGCACGCAGCTGTGAGAGCGACACCACTCTGCTCAACAACCTGAACAGCTTCTTTGCACGATTTGAAGCACAGAACAACACAAGCCCACAAAAAACACCACCACCTCCACACGACCAGCCTCTGTGCCTGTCTGCTGCCAGCGTGAAGAGGACACTCTCTGCCATCAACGCCCGGAAAGCAGCGGGTCCAGACAACATCCCTGGTAGTGTGCTGAAAGACTGCGCAGAGGAGCTGAAGGATGTCTTCACAGACATCTTTAACACCTCCCTGAGGCAAGCCATTGTCCCATCATGCTTCAAGACTGCCACCATCATACCTGTGCCAAAGAAATCATCCCCAGCCTGCTTCAATGGCTACCGCCCTGTGGCACTGACACCCATCATCATGAAGTGCTTTGAATGACTAGTCATGTCGCACATCAAATCCACCCTGCCTACCACCCTGGACCCATACCAGTTCGCATACAGAGCGAAACGTTCTACAGAGGATGCAATCTGCTCTGCCCTCCACCCAGCCCTAACTCACCTGGACAAGAAAGACTCATATGTGAGAATGCTGTTCATAGACTTCAGTTCAGCATTCAACACCATAATACCACAACAACTCATCTGTAAACTGGACAAACTAGGCCTCTGCACCTCCATCTGCAACTGGCTACTGGACTTCCTCAGCCAGAGGCCTCAAGCAGTGCGTGTGGGCAACAATGTCTCTAACAGCATCACCCTGAGCACAGGGGCTCCACAAGGCTGTGTGCTCAGTCCGCTGCTCTTCCCCCTGCTGACACATGACTGCACACCAACCTACAGCTCCAACCACCTTGTGAAGTTTGCAGATGACACAACGCTGGTGGGGCTCATCACCAAGGGCGATGAGACCCACTACAGAAAAGAGGTTGAGCTCCTGACCACGTGGTGCAGAGACAACAACCTCCTGCTAAATGTTAGCAAGACCAAGGAGGTTATTGTCAACTTCCAGAGAGGTCACACCGGTCACCACCCGCTGACCATCGACGGCGCTGCAGTAGAGAGGGTGAGCAGCACCAAGTTCCTGGGGGTGCACATCAGTGAGGACCTCTCCTGGACTACCAACACCACATCACTGAACAAGAAAGCACAACAGCGCCTCTACTTCCTGCGCAAACTCAAGCGGGCAAGCGCCCCACCACACATCCTGACCACATTCTACAGAGGAACCATTGAAAGCATCCTCTCCAGCTGCATCACTGTGTGGGGCGGTAGCTGCACTGACTACAACAGAAAAGCTCTACAACGCATCGTGAGAACAGCTGAGAGGATAGTCGGTGAACCACTCCCCTCCGTGCAAGACATCTACACCACCCGCCTCACCCGCAAAGCCAGCACAATCATCAGCGATGCAACCCATCCCGCACACTGTCTGTTCAGCCTACTGCCCTCTGGTAAGAGATACAGAAGTCTCCGCTCCCGCACCACCAGGCTCACCAACAGCTTTATCCACCAGGCTGTGAGACTGCTGAACTCTCTCCCCTACCGGCTCCCAGCCAGCGGAACCACTAGACTGGCAGGAGTATAGGAAGACAGATTGAACTCTACCCCCCCCCCCCCCCCCCACCCCACACCCACCCCCCAGCAAGGAACAAACACTCTGCCCCCCCCCCCACCACCACACACACTCCCCAACAAGGGAACAAACACTCTGAACCAAGAACCAAAACAACACTCTGGACTGAAAAATAACTACCTCTGCATTGCAATTGCACACAGCTGCTGCTATATATTCAAGTATTCTTTTTTACTACTATTTATATACTACTACTGCTGCTACAATCTTGTGTTGCACTAAGAACAACAAACCAACGCTGCTGGAACACTTACTTTATGTTATGTCTTGTCTTATATATACTGTATGTATGTTATGTCTTGTCTTATATATACTGTATGTTTTACCTAAGTATAATGCCTTAAGCCTACTTGCATTACTACATTACCTTATTGTTTAGAATTGTTTTTTTTTTTTTTGTTGTTGTGCATCTGCACTTTATTGTCGTCAACGTCTACGCATGGGACAAGTGTGAAACGCAATTTCGATTCCTTTGTATGTCAAGTACATGTGAAGAAATTGACAAATAAAACTGACTTGACTTGACTTGACTTGACTAATACCTACAGTAGCCTGTAGGTGGCAGTTGTCGTGAGGTTAATGTGTGAGGTCAGATGATACGGAGTGAGATAGCTGTGGGATAGCCGGGGAAAACGAAAAATTAAATGTGAATGTAAAGACAAGCAATGTTAAATGGCCTTTAAATATCCTTTAAATAAATGCTTTTTCATTTTTCATTTAGGCTATGAATGTTCACAGCGTGTCAATGTCAACAAAGGTAGGCCTATCATTGGCTTTATGCACAGCTGCATTACTTCCTGAACGTCAGGCAGCTCCTTTGTTTCCTTTTTGCCATTACTGGATAAATCAGTTTGTCCAATAATGGCAAACAGGTAACAAAGGAGCTGTCTGAAGTTCAGGAAGTAGTTGATAGCAAAAAAATATGCTACAGATTTTAGATCAACGCAGCCAGGTAACCGATGGAGGGTCAAAGTTCAAGGTTTATTGCTTGTACAATGACGTCAAGGGAGAGACAGACCACAACGCACGCAGTGGTTACAATCTGAATCTATCTAGACATCAAGTTGGTCCTAGGTTGAATACAAGAACTTCAAAGCAGTTCTAACTTCAAAGAACAACAGCCAAACAAAGTTTGGCGTGGATTTCTGTCTGTGTGTGGGAGTCCAAGCACAGATCACGACTATCAATTATCTATAGACGAATCTGATTGTAAATGAGGTTAACACCTGGCCAGGAAGAGGCCTGGCCTGCATCCACACACAGACAGATAGTTCACACCTCAAAAGTTGGATACACATTGTCTACAGGAAATACTAAATATATATATAAAATAATTCCTTTCATAGTGCAGCTGTGCATAAAGCCAATTGTAGTTTATAAGTGGTTGACAAGTAGTGATGGCTTTCTTGTCACCTGTCTTAAAATGTAAGGCATACTGGAGCTTTGTTGGGGCGGTGGAAAATTTCCCTTATTTTCAAATCCAAAACTTGACAGGTATGCAGTTGGGCTAGTTATTTATTCTCTCTTTTATAGTCATGTCTCTTTTATAGTCATAGTCAAATATTGGCGCAAATGTACGGAATCAAATCAGTGCTCAAAAGACTTTTTTTTGATCGAGCACACACATTAGGTTTTGAGGAAAAATTCGAAATACAGGAAAAAAAAATACAGAAAACTTGTAATTGAGCAAACAGGAACCATTGTGTAGGCTATGTGCCACTCACTCTATGACACTCTATGCTAATCTTCTGTTACAGGCAACCAGACTTCTTTTTTTACTACAGCTTTGACTATTTTGACTGAATTTTGCACCAAATCCTTGCATAGTTTATTAATTGTATAATGTTGATAGGTGCTTTATGTATATTGTCTACTGTCTTGTTGATTCAGTATGATTCTGAATTTAATTTTGTGATGGGAATGAATTATACTAATTGTTATCATTTTGCAATTATAGGTAAAGGAGAACGAACTTCAACAGACCTTTGTGTTGTAGTACTACCATTTGAATGTGTTTTTATCATGGGTTGGATTATGCTCTGGGCTCAGGCTTACAGTGAGTACAGTTAAGACAGTAACAATAACTATATTAGGCAGTATATGCACTACAGTATTATATCTATCTTTTTGTTTTAAAATGCAGGGATAAAAAGCTCTGAAAAGAGGTATGTTCATTCCTTTATTAGGTTGAATTGTTAATATACGTAATGTTGCAACACAATTTATCAACTATATGTATGTGTTAAATCATGTAATTTGTCCTTTAATACGTTTTGTAATCATCATTCTTTAACATTTTTTCTAGCATTAAACAGGACATAGCTGAAATTAAGGAACTTGGGTGTAGACAATGGATACAGGTTCGTCCATTTTGTTTATAGCAGACATTTGTTACACAAGTGATTATATGACTTCTCACCACTGGACAGTTGTACAGGAACTACAAAATGTATTGCATTGGTTTCCTTTATTGGATGCACAGCAAAACTTTGCTGTTAAATATCACTCTCTTTTGACAAGTTGGCAGCCATGCCAGTTGACAGATAGTTATCTCTAGCACTAATTAGCACATCATACACACCAGACCTGGGCATTTTATGGCTAAGGGCCACATGCGGCCCTTTGAAGTAGTGTTCTTATTATCGGTCAAATGTATTTTATACACAAGAAATTTAGTATCAATTGTGAATTTGTGAATCACGCAGCGAAACACATGGTAAGGTGAAATACACACTAACCCATGGCAGTGCTTGTAAAGTGCCTTTGCGTTTATGCTGTGTAGCCTTTTGAAAAGTCATGACGTGATATTCAAGGTGTTCAAGGTGTTTATTTGTCACATACATTGAGATACTAACGTAAAACATGTAGTGAAATTGATTAATTAAGAGTAGTAGGTCTAGTTATGAAAGACAAAGAGAGAGAGAGAGAAAAAAAATCCAAATCAAATAAGTAGCCAATTGCCCTTAGTTAGCCATCAGCTACAATATCTAGCAGTCCAGTATCCTCCAGAGATCGTGGCTGTTTCCAAGTCGGGACCATACAGTCTATGATCGGGACGCAGGATCGGGTCATGTGGCTGACCATAATCGCAAAAAAAACAAAAAAAAACAGAGACGGTAACGCTCCTTGGCACAAAACATCTCTCAGACGGCGATCAGGCACCGGCAGGCAGGATCCTCCTCAAAAACCTGGCCATCGGAGCGCAGCACTCCACTCCACGGCAACCGATGAATATGATCACATCACAGTCCTCCAAGTCCCACAAAACTTCCACCCATGCAAGCTTATAGCAAAGATCTTGAATAGTGCTCCGCTTGAATCCTCTCTGCATATAGTTTCCTATAGATGAGGGCAGATAGTAACGTAGATCCGACAGGAAAAATTACGGCCGTAGGCTAACGCATCATTTGGAAAAACACTCCGCCAAAATGCAGTCTCCAACTCCCAGGGAACAATGAAAAACCAAATTAAGTAACAAAAGGGTAATAAAAAAAAAAATAAAGACAGCATTTAAGCCATAGCACAGCATAGTGTTAGAATTTCTAACTTAAAAATGAAAAGAAACGGAGAAAAGAAAGTGGAGCTAAGGTTTAAGGCAGCCATCGTGCGGCGCCATCACCATAGCAACCACTGCTTAATTATAATTGGACATTATATTGGCTTATCATAGTAGAGTATTCTTGTACTTCCGATTGTCTGTAGCAGTTCATCTTTATGTATTATTTACTGCTTATAACAAGGGGATAAAATTAAAATGAGTAGAACTGAAGAACTGAACCCCAGATTTTTCATGTGGCCCCTGATAGAAAGTTGCCCACCCCTTTCAAACACTATTTTTTAAAAAGTATCCTCCCGTTTACAACAGCGTTTAAAAGGAGTTTCTAATCCACCTGAAGAGATGGCCGAGATGACACATCAGTCTCCACCTGCTGGATCAAGCACTGCACAGGTATCATCACTTAACTACTAATAGATCATGTGTTAATTCATATTACTAATATTAATAT
>JAGFZM010002720.1:0-12475 GCA_017657215.1 Limnothrissa miodon | reverse complement strand
GAGGTTTTTCCTCTGGATTCTCTCCACATACACACACAGGCAAACCCCAAAAAATGCACTCACACAAACACACAGACACACACATGGGCACATATTAAACAGTCCACAGCTCCCTTCCTTTAAAAAAAGCCCAAAATGGCTTTAAATAAGGACGAATAGAGATGAGGTGCAAGATGTCATCTATTTCTCATTGCACACACTCTGCGTTTGTGTTTGTGTGTCGGGTTAGTCTCATCTTTTCACCCATCTGACAAAGATAAAGTCCATAGAGAATATGAATGGACAGAGTGTAAATAAGCCTGGAGAGATGCAAGTGGCCCTGGGCACAAGGAGTTCCCACTTCCCCTGCTATCACCCCTCAGGAACGTCAGTAGCCCTGACACATGACAGCAGTGCTGGCGTTGGAGTATTGACAAGCGATGACGTGCGCTCCAACATGGCCCAGGGGAACAGGGAGTACAGGAGACATCTGCATTACAAATACACGGGCGACGGCTTGTTTAGTGAAATACTGTGTTTGTGTGTAAGGGAGTGTAGGTATATGTGACAATATAGAGTTATAGTGTGCGTGCGTATGTGTGTATTTGTGCGTGTGCATGTGCATGTAAGATTGCGTGTGCATGCATGCACTGTGGCATGAAATAGTCTACATGAATGAGGAATGGTTTGTGTGTACACACACAGGAAATAGAATACTGTCAGTCTAAGTATGTGTTCAAATGTCAGTGTGTGTGTGTGTGTGTGTGTGTTTGTGTGTGTGTGTATGTGTATATTGGCTGACACACTAGTGCATATATTCAGACTATTCACTACATGCTTAAGAATCTCAGTGATGAGAAACCTAAGGAAGATGTAACTGCAGTAATGGACACAGAGGAAGAAGAGTAAATTGGGGCAGAAAAGACATCCTGTGTACATCACTGTTGCCTGTGGCACAAACACACACAGTGTGATGAAGGAGGTCTATGAGTAAACAAGACGCCATTTCTGTGTGTCACACTGAAATGACAGTTTGAAAGAACTCTGAATGTCATAACATGTGACATTTATCTGCCCTTAAACACACACACACACACACACACACACACACACATTGCCTGAAGCCCTTATGTGGAAATTATTTCCTTTGCATTACTGACTACACACTAGCCTACAGCATGCGAGACTACCTCCAGAAGGATCAGTAATGATGTTGCCTATGACTGTGTTTTACAATCCAGTCCTGCCACCCCAAATGTATGCCTCAAGGAAGTAAACACAATTACTGCATTGACAATAAAACTAGATGCACAACACTGCAGTAGGGCCATCAGCAAAAAAAATCTCACATGTACTCTGCTGTGGAGCTAGGAATTATTCCAAACATCACAGAGATTTTTTTTGCAACTGGACACAAGGAACAAGGTGGACACCTCTGGACACCCTGTCAATTTGAAGCATTTCATCTGACTATAAAGAGGTTACAATATTGAATGATGTGATATGGTCATATTCTGAATGAACAGCCACGCTGTTTGAGGTCACTGTCAAAAACGAATACATATAAAAGCAAATATATTTTTACTGTAAAACTAATGTTAAAGGTGCTCTATGAGATGTTGCAGATTTTTTGGGGCGATTTCATTTTTTTCTCAAATTGTAGGCCTGGGGTACTATTTATTAAAAAATCACTATTCCACTATTTGGTGTACTGTATGTACCAAACTTTCTCAATCTTTTTCCTACCGACAGCAAACAGCTAACAAGAGGACTCTGGATTGAATCACAACAGGATTCCCCTTAAAGTAAAGTAAATGCAATTATGTAGTTATTTTATATGAATTAAGTGTGGACATGAACATAGAAAAACAAATGCAGCCACAGTTACAGTCAATAATATTTACTGTTTTTACTGAATTTATTTCTCCTTTTTGAGTCTTGTTGTCAGTTCAAGTGCACAACACCTGTGGCAAAATCAAACAGGCGTGGTGCATGTCGCCAGCCCCTATACCCCTCATCTGTCAAAAAACACATTTGCATTTAAATCAAATAACCGTGCCCACATCGCTCCAATCTTGCTGGCTTTTGTGGAACAAGATATTCCCTGATAAATGTGTTCACTTGTTTTATCTAAAAAAAAAAGTCAAAGAGCACACAAAGAACGCAAAATGATGGGAAGAAAAAAAGAGAAAAAAAGAAACAAAGTTGTCATGAGGGAGGCTGGCTTGCGTGAGTGTGTGTGTTTTTGAGGACTGGTGTGTGAGCTGCGGGAGAGTGGCAGGTCGTTTATTGTTATGGCAGCTTTAAGCACAGGTTTGGCCAGGCTCCTCCTCTCCTCCTGTAGGCAGCCCTATAAGTAGTGAGGACCCATTCAATGAAACACAGCACAAATGTGCTGGGAGTCCCTCCAGCGCACCGGGACACGTCACTCTGGCTTTCACGACTGGCCAAACACTGCTCCACCTCCCCGCCGGCACAAATACAGCGCCAGTGTGGGGCATGGTGGTAATGTGCCTGCGTGTGTGAGTGTGTGCGTTCATAGGGGAAGTTGGCCATTGTTGTGAGGTTAGTATACTGGCTGGTGACCCAGTGAACCAGGTGTGTGTGTGTGTGTGTGTGTGTGTGTGTGTGTGTGTCACTGACAGGTAGAGAGAACTTTAGAGAGTGAGACAGAGACGGGAAAAGAAATTCAGAGAGAGGGAGAGACAGAGAGAGAGAGACAGAGAGTGAGAAAGAGAGAGAGTTGGATAGAAAGGAGAGAGTGACCTTATGGCATGAGTGCAGACTAAGCGTAAGTGCCAGTGGGCATTAGATGACCAGTCTTCAACAGCGGCCTCCTGCAGTGACCCACAGATGACTTGTGCCAGTTCTGCACTGCTGAATGAGAACAAACCCAGCCATGGGTTCCGCTATACTCACAGCTCTCTGCATGCTCAGCAAGACGCAATAACACACACAGATGCAATAACACACACAGATGCAATAACACACTCATTTTCTGCATCATGCCAGTGGCCTCTACCCAGGGCACACGACTCTCTTTAGCCTCCTGTTTCTACCAACTGGTTTTGTAGGTTGAATATAATCTGTGTGTGAAGAAATGGGAAAATTGCCTGTATTAGTTAAAGGTTATTAACCCTTGTCAATTTCTCTACATATACTGGACATACAGAGGAATCAAAATTACGTTTCTAGCTATCCCACAGTGATGCGCACGGTCAGGAGAGCCAGAGGCTGCTGCGTCTCCACGCGTCGCCTGCTATGGCAGGCACCCAATCACACACCAGTGGAGGGGATTACCATGCAAGGCTATAGCCTGCCACCAGGAGCCTCTACCACCTGCGCCACCACCGCCGTATTAATTTTCACCTCTGAGCTAAACCTGCAGGGCGTAAGAAAACTGTTTCTCTATATTTGCCGATACTTGCCAATGACTTGAATGCAAGTATGTGTGTGTGTGCATCGTTGTTCTGCGGTGTTGCTGGCATACTACATGTTTGAATGTGTATGTTTGTCACATTGTGGGCGCATGGCCATTCTCAGCCTCAGGATATCGCATATAAAGCCTAAAATAGATGGAGGGAGGAATATGGTAGACATTTGATGCAGGCATGCCAAACCACATTTCCTGACATGGATCGTCATCAAAAGAACAAAGAAATTAAAGACGGAGATAGGCAAAGACTGATGAGATTGCTAGGATATTAACTGCGGAGAAGCTATATTCCTTAGTCTGTTGTGTTTTACATCACTCCACATTTGTCTTTGACTAAAATTAAAACAGTAATTCATGCAGGTCTGCTCTTTCATAGATCACTGTGTGACAAGTAATGTAATGCACAAAGACATCCTCTCAATAGAAACTCATGCTGGGAGAAAGCTCAGGAGGGCTGGAAAGAAACTGAGCATTCTTTCTTCACATTTGAATGGCTGCAAGACCATGAACTGTAACCAGCCCAGATGTACACATGTGTGAATCTGCTTAGACAGCTAAAAACATGGGTGTTATGAACACACACATTTGTTCCCAAATTGACACAAAACGCATGTGACATCTCTCGCCTCAAAGACAGCCACTCCCCTGACAACACACTGCTCACACAGAATTTTCTTTACAACTTTACAATCCAATTGAGCCATCAACATTCTCTCTCTCTCTCTCTCTCTCTCTCTCTCTCACACACACACAGATAGCCAAGCAAAGAATGACAAACTGCTCTTCTTAAAGAGACTATTATTGGGGTGGAACATACCCGGTTCCTGTGACTTTGATCAATGGACGGAAGTCTATGACTTTGTCAGCATGAGATGTGATAGGTCTGTGAACATCTATCACCAACTCCACTATACCTTTAATTCCAACTTTTCCACAGCTTTTCTTTTTATCTCCTTTATCAGTGTTTTATTGGGTACGGTACAGTCTGTTTTACAAAATGTCACAAACACATAGGCCAAAGATGCATGGTGCAATTTAGTTACTGTAAGCTGTAACAATGACATTACTAAAATAAACAATCCTTACTGTTCAAAACCAAACCTGGACTGAACTACTGGTTTACATCTCACTGTGCAGTTCAACACAATGGATTCCCAGTTTCCAAATTTTTAATCTTAATATTATCACATTTTAAACATCTTTTTACAAAAACTGGCATGATCCTTGAAGAACAACCTTAGCTCACTATACCACCTTTCCTATAATATCCTTTGGAAACAGCCTGCTTATTGCTGTGGCAAATGAAGAGATAGCTTTCGGGTTTCCTATCTGCTTCATCATAGTCTTCATCACAAGTTTCTAATAAAAGCTGTATTCACAAAGGCCTTTTTTGAGAGAGAGCCCATGCTGTTCTCCATGATTATACACAGGGAGGCAATAAGCAATAATGAAAGATTAGCAATTCAGGATGATAAACATTCTGAAATATGAAACAATAAAGTGAAAGATTTAAACAATATTTCCAGGATGTATAAAAACAAGGTGTAATACAAACTGAACTGCAATGAGAGAAGAAGAGATTAGAAATGAATCAGAAAAAAAACAGAGCAAAAGCCCACAGTGGATTAAAAACACGGTGAAATATCTGGCAGACTGTGAAGGTCTACAGTAACTGTCTCTCATTAACATAGTCATTGTAACAACTTCCTGAACGATGAGAGACTCAATTAAGAAACCAGTGACCCATTTAGTCATGAACATGCTGTAGGTGGAGAGTGCACATTTAGATCATTGAGCCAGAGAGCTACTTAGAGCTAGTCTGTTTGCATTTGCTGCAGGTGCTTGCACATACACACACACACACACACACACAAATGAACAGACTCAACCTATCACACACACACATACACATTCACATATACATATACACACATACATACACGTGCATTTGTAACATTTTGACATTTTTATGATTTTACATCTTTTTTACATTCTTTTGTGTAGATTTGTTAAAGCTGAGACACACAAACAATCAAGCTCCACAAGTCTCCACCAGAATGCAGAGAGCACCAGGGCATATACTCCACTCAGCCTTTGAAGCTGACTCAGTGATGGAGCACAGCAGGGGGCCACAACACAGCCCTAGAGAGAGAGATAGAGAGAGTGATACACAGCAACGGACCAAAGGAGAGGGAGAGAGAGAAAGAGATCCTTCCAGAATGGGGGAGTAGGGAACCTTCCTTTCAAACATTAGGCTGGCTTCTTGCATCCCCACATCCGTCCTTTTTCACCCTCATAGTCAGCCAGTAACAAAGACGTCCAGACAGGCTGACAGATGAAATATTCATCCCTCTCTCTCTCTCTCTCTCTCTCTCTCTAACCTTTTCCCTTGCTTTCTCCCCATCCTGCCCACCCCCTGGATGTGTCAATGTGTGAAAGACATTGAGCAAGAGATTGAAGGAGAGAGAGAAAGAGAGAGAGACAAAGACAGAAAGTAAGAGTAACCTCTAACGTCGGAGTGCGGAGTGCTCTTCCGCCTAATGACAGGCTCGGCTTCAGGAGAATAGCCGCCTCACAGGCACTTCAGGCTGCCCTACTTCTCTGGCATTTTCACAGGAGGCGAGCCAGCCTCATCGAGAGAGGGAGAGGGGGCGGCCGTGCGACGTGCGGCACGAGCCGTGTTGCACGCGCAACCTTTTCCTCGCCTCCACACATGCAGAAGGCTGCAGAGCCAGCGGGTGAGTCGAGAGGTTCTGTGTGGAAGCCTCGGGTGGAGAAAACACTGGTGAAGAAAAACACACACAAAAGGTTGGTTTAACACTAGTCAGAATACATCCCCAGACTAACTGTGGGCAGATGTATGTGATTATATAATTCTATGCAAGGTTTTTTAGCATTTGGAGTTGGCTCAAGCATGGTGTGGCTGTGTGCTGGATGGCAGATTATAATTCCCAGTGTGACTGTGATTTGTTTGTGCTTTCAGTTGTCCTTTGCAATTCTTTTGAACCTTCAGTGACCTAAGATTTCACTTGTAATTCATAGCATGTTACGATAGGCAGAGGAATTTGAATAAAAATGAATAATCCAACAAGAGATTATCTTCTTGTCAAGTGAATTGAATTGAATGAGAGAACGATCTCTGTATTTGGTTTTAGTATTTGCCTGGTTATGATCATATTTCATCCCCCTAAAATGAACCCTCAAAAAAAATGATTCCTGTCTCACCTTGCTTTGCAGTCCTGATGAGTGCTCACAAAAAAAAAACCTGCATCCACAGTTGTGCACAACATTAACATTAATCCAGATAATATACTGTTTTGGAGAACACTCAGTGAAGACCTTCAAGAGTCCACAGCAGATTTGTTTAGTTGCTGTTTAGCGGCATTCGTTCACTGAGATCACTGAATGATGAGAAAAAACTTTTGGCAGGCAAGCCCACAGATAGTCTGGGTTAACCCAGGGATTCATGAAGGCAATTGCATGAAGGCAACCTTGATGAAGACTGAACTGGCAGCACTAAGCCGCTGGAATCAGGCGGACAAATCACATGCAACGTTATGCCATTTCAATTATACAGCCACCCGGTTATTAGTGTTGAGTCAGTTGCATTACACCATCTGCTGCTTCTGCTACAGTAATACAGCAGGGAGTGGGGCTGGGGGGGGGGGGGCACAGGGGACTTCTCGTCAGAACCATCGGAGCTGCTTCTCTGTGCCTTTCCCCAGTCATGACACGCCCATGAGTGTCTCCTCAAGTTGTCAGCGATCTCAGATCTGAGAGTCTGCTGTTCGTTCAGGTCAGGCAGCCATGGCAAGAGTGGCCAAGAGAAAGATGCTCTTTCATGCGCTTTGCTTTCTGCTTTCTGCCGGTCCTGGAGCGGCAGCTGCAGTTGCAACCTTATAAAAGCTTTCTCGGTGAAATAGATATCCTCATATCTTAAGCTTAAACCTATAACACAGTCTGTCCCACATTATTCTACTTAAAGGTCTCCTTCCAAAATAAACCGTTTAATACTTGAATTTTTTACATTACCATAGGTCAGCCTAAGTTGCACTTGCATGCTCAACTTCAAAATGCTCTCCTGCCCCTGTAGTCTGTATTCGCCTGTGATAGAGAACAGCCGGGAAAAACGAGCGAATCGGAAAAGCCGCGCAAGCCTACGTCACATTGAACATTAGCTATGCAGTTAGCCCGCCCTCAAGAAAACATTATTAGGCTGCCTGCAGACAGACCCACTAGAGGGAGCGTCACTGTGCTGTTAACCAATCAGTGGCGATACGTTTGCATATCATTAATATTCATAAGAATCCTCTCGCACTATCCCTGCTCTCGTTTTCACCTAACTAAAATAGCTTGAAACAAGACAACTACAGCATATTTTTGTCAAAACCAACTCTCATGACATTATTTTAAACAAGAGACCACCACAAAATTAATGAAAATATGATGGAATGAGACCTTTAAACATGCTACTGTTGTCTTAAACATGCTACTGGTTGTCTGTTTAGAGATGGTGGTCACCGTAGATAGGAGGAACTTTGCGGTGGGCCCATTCTCCAGAGTGAAAGTGGTCTGCACTCTGAACCTGAGTGCTATTGAGGTGGATGGGGATTGGGATGGAGCTTCAGTGACAGATAGGCGTTTTCAATAGCGCTCTCAGATTGTAATTCACCTGCCTGATACAAGCCTGCCCCCTTACACACACACACATACACACACACACACACACACACACACACACACACATTTATATGAATGCACACACACACACACACACACACATTTCAGAGCTGGCAGCTCATATCCTTCTGCATTAACCCCAGTTTGCAAGTGAAAATAATGGAGTGTGTTCTGGCAGTGTGGCAGTGAGTTATTATAGAGCTATCCCTCCATTACTAACAAGGTCTAGCACTGGGAGGGCCTGCAGATACTATTAGATGCTGCCAGAGGGAGTGTTACACGGCTCAAAAGGATTTCATTACACTAGGCTGGGTCACATGACACCCCATAGAGGCTCGGGATTGGCTGGCTAATCATCCAGTCACTTTGCGTCTGAGTTAAGTGCAAATGGAACCCATTAGCGTTGTATGACTTGGGGCGAACTGTTGCAGCTACTGCTCCACTGACTGACAGAAATTCTAACCACCAATTAACCTGCCGACCTTTCTTTGGCTGGATTAGCATTCTCTACGCCGGATGTCTCTTGCTCTCTCTTTCTTACTCACACACACACACACACACACACACACACACACACACACACACACTATATGTGTCACAACAAATCAGGATTTTCAGAGAGATAAGAAAAAATATAACATAGCTCTGAGCATCTCTGAGCCTTTCTGTGTCTGTGTTTCAAACCCATGAGCTCAGCATTTTGACTAATGCTTTTGGACAGATCCTGAAGGCATGGTGGCCTTCTCATGGTCTTTAGCTGTGCCTCAGTCAGTGTGGGGTGACCAGCAGTTTCCAGACCCCTGTTAGTGTGAAATATTAAACCAGCTTGACTCGTATAATGTCACAAGAGCAGGAATTAACTTGCCGTGTGCTATCCATCATTATGAAGTGCCAGACAATGAGATACAAAATGAAGCTGTTGACTTCCAATTAAAAGCAGAGTGGCAGAGGAATGTGTTTTTCCTTTAAAAGATTAAGGTCAACAAGATATGGATTACTTGAAATGAAATATGGAACAGGCAATTGGGGGATCTCAATTAAAAATGTATTGCATTATAATTATTTAAACAAAACAGCTATTTGAAATTTTTTTCTGTGTGTGTGTGTGTGTATGAAAGAGAGCAAAACAAAGGAAAAGCAGAAAAGAGACAGAAAGTATAGAATAGAGAAAGAAAGAAAGAAAGAAAGAAGTAGTTGATGTAGGAAGAACTCAAATGGAAGCCAGTGGAAATTGTGCAATGGTTGCCTGAGGCCTTTGTTATATGAATTTGTGGTGTTTGTGTGTCTGTGTGTGTGTGTGTGTGTGTGTGTGTGTGTGTGATGAAGAGATGGCTGGCTCTGAAATGGCATGCCACAGCCTGTCCGACACCTCAGATCTCAGAAGGGAAGGATGAAGCAGTTGGGGGCATGGATGGAGGTGGGAAGGATGCAGAGAAGAGGAGCCCTGGGTGCTTTAAGAGTAACTCAGAAGATCTCATTATAGCACCATTGGCAGTGGGCTTTAGTGTGGGAGATGGCGCTCTAACTCAGAGCTAATGGTCCAAAATGGCAAGCTGAGGCATAAGCACATTACAATGTATTGATGTTCCTTAGCCAACCAGCTTAAATGTCCATTGATTAATAAAAGAATTGTCAAACGGATGACGAACTAGTGCAGACATACTGTACTCGACTCATTTAGGATGCATTTGGCAATAGAAGACAGTCAAGACAGTCTGAATGGATACAGCAGGAGAGAGAGACAGTATGAGGGATTATGTAACTGCAGTTAATACGTGCAGTGCTGGGGATTATTGCCACCCTGTCAATCAAACTTGCCCAGTGAGATGAAGCAAAACAGATCACCTGAGGCAGGCACACCAACAAACTCATCCTCTGACACAGATGAGCTGTGAGTAAACTTTTAAAAATGGCCCGCCATTGCTCCTCTCATACTTAATCAATCTGATATTAGAACAGGACACATCCATTTTCCAAGTGCCAATCCAATTTGCATTGATTGAATACTTATTAACTGGGAAATGCGTTGGGTAGGACCACGGCACGACTGGCAGATGTCTATATTAGGCAGAAACACGCTGGAGGATGATTGGATCCAGGCTTCCCATTGCCTCCTCCTCTCAGCAGGCCTAAGCGCCGTTATCTCGGCCTCGCCAGAGGATGAGCTGCTACAAAAGATTCTCATCAGTGTGTCTGCTTTCACGTTTGCCTGATAATCAGGCCCAACATCTCACTTACACTGGAAACTCTGCATCAGTATGAATTAGAGGCAAAGCCGCAACTCAAGGGGCTTCTGAATGCAGGGTAGGAGGATGAGGACCACTGAGTGTTGATCAAACTCCTCCTCTCAAGAGCACACTTCTTTCATTTCATTAGCTTAATGATAGACAGGTCAGTAATTCATCAGAAGAACAGATGGGCTTTTGTACTCCAACACGGTTGTAAACGGTTCCAAAATGATGTCTGAGACTAAGGCGTTCCAAGGCGTTTAACATATAAGAAACCAGACATGAGGCTTCATTTATTCTTTTCACCATAATGCAATGAGATGTGCAAATCCAGTAGGAAAGAATAAACATATTCAGCCCAGCGCATTAGTAGTTAAAAGATATATCATGCTCTTTTCTCTCTTAATCTCTCATCCTGTTTCTTTCTCATTTATTGAGAGAATCCATAACAAAAACAGTTCTAATCTCTGGAAAGGCTGCATGTTCATGTGTATAACCCAGTATGTTTATCTACTCGGATGCTTTAAGGCTTTTTATTTATCACAACTTTAATTGAATGCGCCATATATCAATACCTTTAGACTTCATTCTCAAATTCTGAGCTAGTTAAAGTGCTGAGGTAAAATATGTCTTTTTTTTGTCCAACTTCAGAAGATAGTAATGCGAAGTACTGATATCCTGCCTGAGAATTACCCTTTAGCAAGGGACTGATACCCAGACACCATTCTTATATTTCTTTGCTCAGTCACACACACACACACACACACACACACGCATGCACTCAAAGAGATGTATGATTTGTATTCTCAAATATTGGATGTGGGACCCTCCACGTGACTGTGATCCTCATGGCAGAGCGAGATCAGATTTGCCTATCATAAAAAACTGACAAGACTGGAGATTGCTAGTAGGCTTAAGCCGATTTGAAAAGTCATGTTCAAATTTGAGCTTGGAGATGGACATGGAGCCCAGCTGCTGATGGGCAATGAAAATCAATGTTATCCTCATGCATCAGAGCTGGACCGCACGCCTGTTTTTCTCACCACTGATGACTAGCCTGCTTTGCTGCTAAACTGCTGCCAGCTTTGGCAGAGTTGTCAGACACCTTTTCTTCCCAGAAAAGAGAGAGGAATCCACACAGCAGTGAGGGACAAATGCATGGGACTCTGGCACACACTGGGTGGTTGCTAGATGGACATAAAGGCCCTTTCTCATTGGGCATTTTTGCTTGTATATGCTACCAGTAAGAATAAAGACAAAGGCATACATACAGTAATAGGGATGGCCAACCACTCTATTGTAGACGAGCCCATCCGTGTTGTAGACAACACTGTGTGTGATTTGTGACGGGGGCACAGAGGGTTGGTGCTGTTGATGTTTTGGGTTGTCAACAATAACAAAAAGCACACCGAGAAACATGTAAGGGGCTCCAACAGCGGTGTGATGGAGTTGACAAGGAATGCAAATACGGACGCACGCTTCAAAGTCTCCACGAGCAGAAGGACGGTGAAAGTCAGAGAGTCACCCACAGTAGGAAGGAAAGTTGCCTCTGATTAAATCAGACTGCAGGGCACGATGGGCGAAAGACAGGTGTCAGCCGAGGCCGAGACAAAGGCAAAAGGAATGACTGGGCCTTCGGCGCAACATGCCCTGTGATAGCTGACAGGCACGTCGTGACAGCTGCATGGGTACGCTCACAACACCTGCGCACTGTCTGCTTCTGACTGGTGGGAACACTACGTCTCAGCAGAAGAGAGTGAAGGGCAAAAGGAAAGAGACAGGAAAGTAAGGATAGACATTGTCAAATACAGATAGTATGCAACCCTCATCATTCTTTTTTTATTTCATTTTCCTTTTGAGTGCACTCATTTTCATTTGGGCGTATTTTTATTTTGTTATTTTCAATGTAAGTACGTAAATATTCAAGTATTTTTTGGGGCTTTTACTTGGATAGTGATAGTGGAGAGACAGACAGGAAATGAATGGGAGAGAGATGGGGCATGATCGGCAAAGGACCACAGGTCGGACTCGGACCCAGGTCGCCGGAGTTATGGCATGACGCCTTAGCCCACTGAGCCACAGCGCCTCCGCAAGTATGCAAGTATGTAAGTATGCAAGTACATAAGTATGTAAGTATGCAAGTACGTAAGTA
>JAGFZM010002718.1:0-12911 GCA_017657215.1 Limnothrissa miodon | reverse complement strand
GTTAAAAAGGGGGTTTTGGAGGGGGTGGAGAGGGGGGGTTGGTGTTTTAGTGTAGGGGGTGTTGGTGGGGGTAGGAGGGGTTGTATGGGGGGTGTTGAGGGGGGTTTTGGAGGGGATGGAGAGGGGGGATGATGGGTGGCCTCTAGTATTTGCGTGCTCCACTCCTCATCCTTGCTGCTTTGTTTTGTTTGTCGGTGAGACAAATCTGCTCTCTGCTTACTGCATGTGGCACCCATAAACCGTAAACCCATAAATACTATACAATATGAATGAAAATATCAAATCTGTGCCATTACAGTGATACAATTTAAGGTAATAACTTATCACACTGCTGTAAGGTTCATGGTATCTCAAAAACAAAAAGGTATTACTTGTATAAAAACAGAATAGTTGCTGCTTAACTACTGTAGGCTACAAACCTGTATATATAGACAAAGCAGTAAAGGACATAAATAAAGTTACAAACTGACCATAGGCAATTCATCTAATCCAGGGCTCTGTAAGTCTGATGCTTCAGTCGCTTTTACATTGTTTTCACAATGTTTATAGCATCTGGCAACTAGCCATTATACTGTTTGGTCAGGACATATGTAAGACACTGAAATGCACTGTTTGAACAAAAATAGTTTGGAACACAAGATAAATATTCTAGGCTTTGCCAATTCCTAAATACTCGAAATGACTCTAGCCTTGCAGCCAATGACTTTAGACATGGGAAAATTATTAATTTTATCAGTTAACCTACCTAACTAGCCTGCTAACGTTATCACGGCAAATGGCTAGCAATGTGGGCTAGCTCAAATGTAGTCAAACTTGTTTATTGTTTTTAACAAACTTGAGACATAAATGTTAATTTTAACAGACACCAGTAATGAACAAGTTCTTCTGCTTGGAAAAAGTATTGCGCAGTGGATGGCGGTCACTGTCTATTAGAGCAGTCTGTTCAGTGTCCTCCAGTGTTGGTAAAGTTACTTTGGAAATGTAATGTGTTACAGTTACAAGTTACTCTATCTAAAATGTAATAGTAGTGTAACTATTTCAGTTACTTTAACAAAGTAATGTAACTAATTACATTTGATTACTTTTTAATTACCTTCCCACATTTTGAATGAATTTTGTTAGCTTTCAATCATTTCCAGTTTTTAAAACTGTGGATTACCCTTTAAGTATTAATCAACACTGACTGCTGTAAAGATACCAACAAACTCCTTAGACTTCAGTGTATTAACTAGAAGTTGTCTATTTTGTGTGATTGCTAGCTCATTTTTACTTTCTGCAATGGGCTATACCAGGGATGGCAAACCCGCGGTCCTGGACAGCATGCAGTTCTTTGCTTGGTCTCTTGCGGCTCTTGCATTCATATTGAAGTTTTTGTTTGTGTGTGTGTGTTCACTTCATAAATGTGCATGTGTGTGAGATGAAAATACAGTCAGGTTTTCTGGCAGGGGCAAGATCATTTAAGTAAACAATTTGTTAATTTTGCTCTCAAAATGGCAGGGAATAAATGCACAGCAAAGTGAAAATATTCACTTCCGAAGTCGGAGTCTGCAACCTCAAAGTGGTGGAAGGGTGAAAAACAGGATTCCTGTGGCCAATGCAGCACGTGAGGGCCTAGGGCTAACCCCCCTTTGCTGGATAAGTGGGTTACAGAAACCTTAGCAGTAGTAGATCCAACGGAGGCCCAACCGAGGGACAATGTTGAGACGGTAGAAAACCCGACCAGAGACACCAGGAGAAGAGAAACTATGAAACCTGATGGGTTGATGAAAAATCTCTTTCCGAAACACCGGATGCAAATTGGAACATGGAATGTTCGGACCATGTACGAACAAGGAAGGTTAACACAAGTGATCCGTGAGATGCAAAGATACAAGCTCCAGATCCTAGGTCTTTCCGAGGTCCGATGGAATACGTTCGGAAGGATGAACACAGCCAGCGGGGAGATGTTCATGTACTCCGGAAATGAAAAGGAAGACGACACTCACGAAAAGGGTGTAGGCTTGATCCTATCCAAAGAAACATCAAAGACACTGGAAAATGGACAACAGTTTCCAAAAGAATATTGAGTGCCAGGCTGAAGGGGAAATATCAAAACCTGTCCATCATAGTGGTATATGCCCCGACAAATGAAGCGGAAGACAAAACCAAAGAGGCTTTTTATCAACAATCGCAAGCGACCTTCGAACGAATACCAAGAAGTGACATCAAAATCGTCATGGGGGATCTGAATGCAAAGATCGGGGCGGACAACAGGGAAATAGAGAGAACCATCGGCACACATGGACTGGGAGAAAGGAATGATAATGGCGAGAAATTCGTTGAATTTTGTTCAACAAATAACCTCGTTATTGGGGGCACGATCTTCCCTCACAAGAAGAAACATAAAATAACGTGGACTTCACCAGATGGAAGAACAGAAAATCAAATCGACCACATCGCAGTATCCCGCCATTGGAGATCAAGCTTGCAAGACACCAGAGCCTGGCAAGGAGCAGATGTTGGTTCGGACCACCACCTGGTAATTGCCAACGTGAAATTGAAACTGTCAAGGGCAAAAGCAAATCGGACAAAAAGAACCAAATACAATGTTGACAAAATCCAAAATATCGAAGACAAGAACAGATTCCAGCTAGAACTTCAAAATAGGTTCAAGTCGTTCAAAGACAAACTCCAAGATCAAGAAAGGGAAGTTGAGGAGGACTGGGAAGACATCAAACCGGCATATTTAGAGACATATGAAACAACCTTGGGGAAGAAACAACACCACAGGAAAGAATGGATTAGTGATGACACATGGAAACTAATTGAAGAAAGGAGACAACTTAAAGGAAGAGCAACGGCTGCGAGAAAACAAGAACACAAAAACGAGAAATCAGAGAGCAATATGACCAAAAACATAGAGAAGTGAAAAGGAGCTGCCGGAGGGACAAACGTAACTTCATAGAAGAACTAGCAGCACAAGGAGAATATGCTGCAAGAAAGGGTGACATCCGACAGCTATACCAAGTGACCAAAACCCTGAGTGGAAAGAAGGGGTCTCAAAGCTGTCCAGTCCGAAATGAAGATGGAACTCTTCTCACAAATGTCAATGAACAGCTTGAACGTTGGAAGAGACACTTCAAAGAAATTCTAAATCGTCCTCCACCAACAAATCCCCCAAGACTTAGAGAGGGGGAAGACCTGGAAATCCCAATAAGGGATGTTTCCAAGCCGGAAATCCGAAAAGCCATCAAGACGCTGAAGAGGAACAAGACATCAGGCATTGATAATGTTCCAGCAGAGGCGTTTATCGCAGGAGAAGTTTCAACGGAAATCTTGCACCATCTTCTCAACAAGATCTGGAAGAGTTAGAGGATACCATCTGAGTGGAAGACCGGACTTCTGGTGAAACTCAAGAAAGGAGATCTGAGTTATTGCAAGAGCTGGAGGGGCATTATGCTCTTGACCACCGCCAGTAAGATCCTCTGCCGGATCATTCTGAACCGGATAAAAGACACAGTAGATCGAACACTCCGGAAGGAGCAAGCCGGATTCCGGAAGGAAAGAGCATGTGTTGACCAGATTGCGGCTCTTCGAATCATCTTTGAGCAATCAAATGAATGGAACAGTTCGATGTATGTGACGTTCATTGACTATGAGAAGGCATTCAATAGCATAGACAGAGAAGTCATGTGGAACATCTTAAGACACTATGGAATTCCATCAAAGATCGTCGGACTGATGAGGATGCTGTACAATGATTTCAAATGCCAAGTAATTCATGAGGGACAACTCACAGAACCCTTTACAGTGGACACTGGAGTACGTCAGGGGTGTTTGCTATCTCCCCTGCTGTTTCTACTAGTCATTGACTGGGTCACAAGAACGGCGTTCGGTGACGGCAGATGGGGTATTCGATGGAGCTTAACATCAAAACTCGATGATTAAGGCCCGATCCCATTTCACCCCTTCGCTCTACCCCTTTCCCCTACCCCTCCGTTTTGCGCGTTCACGTGTAGGGGTAGGGGTGTACCAATTTCCGTTAAGACAGAGGGGTAGGGGTAAGTGGTAGGGCTATATACCCCTCCAAACGGAGATTTTTCAGAGGCACACTCTGAACGGAGGGGTATGAGAAATTTCCCAGAATGCCTTGCGAATCTCCAGAAAAGTTCACAAATGTTAGTATTTTCCCCATTATTGATGGTTTAAAATGTTTGATAACCGTTGTATTGTCTTAAGTTTAACGTTATTCCAATGTGTAATGGTCCTTTTCTCCATAAAATGCACACGAAAAAAAATACTAATACAATGAGTAGTGCAACATTATTTGTGACTTGAGAGATCGGTTGGAGCATTGAGTTGTGAACGAATTGCGAGCGTCCGTGCTAAAAAAGTGTTGCCAGCGTAATAGCTGCCGGAGAGTACTGATGATGTATGCGATTGTTGAAGGGGTGTCCCAATTCGTAGGGGTTGACTTTCAAACCCTACCCCTTGATGCTCTGCTTCAAGGGGCAGGGGGAAGGGGTAGGGGAAGGGGTAGGGGTAGAAATTAAAAATGGGATTGGCCCTTAGACTTCGCAGACAACCTGGGACTCCTCACCCAGAACTTTCGACATGCACAAGAAAAGTTGGAAAGGTTGAATACCATCAGTAAGAAAGTCGGTCTTAAGATCAATGCCGAAAAAATGAAATCCTTGAGAACAAACGCAAGATCAAACCAAAACATCCAACTTGAAGGCAAACCCATTGAGGACGTAAATACTTTCACGTATCTTGGCAGCATTGTCAGCAAAACCGGCGGCACAGACGAAGATATCGAAGCCAGAATACGAAAAGCAAGACAAGCCTTTGGTATGCTCCATAACATGTGGAAATCAAGAAGCATACGAAGAATGACGAAACTTCGGATCTTTGCGTCAAATGTTAAATCCGTGTTCCTCTATGGATCGGAAACATGGAGGCTAGCATCAACACTCCTGAAAAAGAGCCAAGTATTCATGAATCGCTGTCTACGTCGTATCATGGGAATCTTCTGGCCCAACACCATCAGCAACGAAGATCTACTGAGGTCAACGAACGAGGAGCCCATTGAAGTAACCATCAAGCGGCAAAAATGGAAATGGATCGGATACACACTTAGAAAAGAAGATCAAAACATCACGAAACAAGCATTTACCTGGAACCCGTAAGGGCATCGAAAGCGGGGCAGGCCAAAGATGACATGGAAAAGGACCATCTGGAAAGAAATCGCAGACACCGGATTGACATGGGAGAGAGTCCACACGGAGCCTAAGGGATTAAGTAACTAACTAAAGTGAAAATATGAAGATAAACACAGGTTGTTTGAAATGGGGGAGTTTATAGTTTTTTGTTGAACATAATGGCAAATCATTCTGCCTTACATGGTGGGTGGGTGGGTGTGGGTGAGAGGAAGGGGGGTGATATTAATGTGTGCCTATGTATGATGTGGCCCTTGAGGTAACACAGTAAAAATGTGGCTCCTGGTCTCTGACTGGTTGACCAAGGCCAACACTGAGCTTCTATCAAACATGACGAAAAATGTTTCACTGCAGAAGATATGTAACTTGAAATATAATCCTGAATATTTCCTTAATGTAACTGTAATTTAATTACACAGTTTTCAATGTAACTGTAACGTGTTACAATGTTACTGTTACTTTTATTTTGTAATTGAATTACGTAATTTTGTTACATGTAACTAGTTACTCCCCAACACTGGTGTCCTCTTACCTCAAACTGATGTATTTGGCTTCAGCTTCACGCCCAACTTAATGCCAGATTTCCCCAGCAGCCTGTCCATTCATCCAGCATCCCTTTTCCTAGTCCTGTCTGCCCAGCATACCACAGCATTGGAAACAACACTTGCCATGACAGACTGCTCGAGCATGAGCAGAATTTGCTGCATTCATTTAAGTCTCTTAAGGAAGTCAATCCTGCTTGCCCATATTGTAAAGAGCTTCAATACAGGTACACCAGTACAATATATTGTCAAGTTGTACCTCCAAGTACTTGTATGTTTTGACAGTGTCCACATTCACGCCATAATTTCTGACAGGCAGCAAGTATATGCAAGGCAAAGCAGGATTTATTTAGGGTTTCTGGGCAGGCAGTTTATTTCTGTGAACAAGCCAATTTCTCATGACTGTGTACAAAGTGCTGCCTGCTAATTAAGTGCTGATTTAGAAACATTATTGAAACAGATCCTGCCACTGAATCCAAAAGTCTGCAGAGCACACTGACAAAATAAAACATAGCAACTGAACAAATTTGACCAATCATAGCCTATGTTGTCTGTGTCAATTCAATACAATGTTTTGAAAAAAAAAAAAAAAAACTGAGGTGCACGTCACAGGCCACAGAGGCTCTGTGGTGGGTATTCTCTTTAATCTGGTGAAGGAATCGATTGGGAACAGATTCTGCTTTAAAGGGATAGTTCGGTTTTTAACACATTGAGCCCCTTTCACAGGTTGTCTAAAATGAAATAAAGTGGTTGACACCAAAATCGTGATGATTGCTCCTGTCTCGGGTATTTGGGAAATATAGAATCGCCTCTGCCTGCCTTTAAAATGGCTAGCAATGGGCATGTGTTGTTTCTATCCTTAAAACACTGGTTTTAAAAAAGTGCTACTCATGGAGTGATTAGTGGCGTTTGCTGATGTTCCAACCCAAGTATCATAGCCAAATACAGTTTCTGTCATGTTTTATTTGCCATTTTGTAAGTCCCATAGGGGTGTATTTGCTCCTTCATATAAACAAAGTGCCAAATAAAACATGACGGAAGCTTTATTTCACTATGATACATGTTTTGGAACATCATTGAGCACCACTAACCACTTGGTGAGTAGCACTTTTTTAAAACCAGTGTTTTAAGGATAGAAACAACACATGCCCATTGCTAGCCATTTTGAAGGCAGGCAGAGGCGATTCTACATTCCCCAAATAGCCGAGACAGAAGCAAGCGTCAACATTTCGATGTCAACCACTAGGGGTGGGCAATCTAGACGATATATACCGTATGCAATATGCATTTGGCCAATGATAGAGATTTTGGGTCATATCGCCATACCGTGATAGGCTCATTGCGTCTCCACAACCATGTGAAAAAATGTTGACCTGTAGCTTCACCTTATTGATAGCACCTTTTCATTCTTACAAAAAAACTGTGTAAGAGCCTATAAATTGAACAGCTACTGCCTGACACAAATGCAGCTTAATAGTTTACTTCTGTGTGAATTTGAGAGTCCAATATAAACACCTCCGATGACTAAACAACTGTTGTACATATTGACTTTATGCTATGGTAACCATTAAGAACCTGTTATGTTGTTGTTACATACCAAAGTATACCGTGATATATATCATCTACCGTCTATGGTTCAAAATATATCGCAATATACATTTTCGACCAGGGGTCTTCAACCGGGGGTCCACGGAGTTCTCTTTAGTTTCAAAGCCGAAACGTACGAATGGATGATACCTATCATCTTCTACTTTTTCTGAAGTCAATTTTAACCAACCCTTTGAAAAAAGGGCAGTAAGCGCTCTGACGCGCGCAGGCAACTACTTAGACAGCTCTGCGTGACGTCAGAAAGTCTATATTGACTGCGCTTACGCTTCAGGTCCTCTTTGCCTCTTTCACCTCGCCTACAACGTGTGTTTCTGAGTCGCTTTTCGTTTGCTTCCGCAAATATTTCTAAAACCAACGGCTTTTTTGAAAGCCCACCACAAAAGCTTTTTTCAAAGCTCTCCGAGGGATTTCCGTCTTGCTCCAAGTGCTCACGCCAGTCCCTAACTTCTGGTACCTCGAGACGCAAGATGGCTACTCGTCGTTGTACCGACTGTGATCATCCCTGGCGCTCTCCGACCGCCATGCTGTGTGTTTCATCTGCATGGGGAGTGAGCATGCTATGCTAGCCTTCTCGCAGCCAGATCTCTGCTCGGCTTGCGAACGCCTCTCCCCTGCGGCTATTGCCAACAGAGCAGCATTTTTCGTGGGCTCCACTGGTAGTCCAGGGGCGGCTTCCACCCCCGCTGGCGTCAGTGCTCTCCCCGCCCGCCAGTTTATAAATTTTCCCCCAGCGTCCTCGCACCCGGATTCTGACGACCCGGTTATCGAGGCTGTGGACGAGGAGGAGCTTGCTTCCTTCCTCTCCGCTAAGGGATGCGCCACCGTGGAAGATTTGCCACCGGTCCAGAAGACCCTCGCCGCCCAGTTAGCTTCTGAGCTAGCTTCCTTGGCTACACAGGCGGCTAGCAGGCTGGGCCTGCCCCCGCCTCAGTACTGTCCGGGAGGGCGTTTCGACCCCTTCTCCGGCGCGCTGCCCTCACCTGATGCCCCCGCTCCCTGCTCACCCCACTGTCGTGGCGGATGCGCAGGCCTCTTGGGAGGCCAACTTTGCCGCCATTGCCCCTATTCAAGGCCAAGCGGCGTTTTACGCAATAGACGGAGCGGGCGCCAATGGCCTCATGCAGCTCCCTCGCGTTGAGGATGAGGTCGCTGGTTGTCTAGCACCATCTCCTGCCACCACCTGGACATCGCCTCCTGAGCTTCCCTCTAAGCCGTGCCAGCGCACGGAGAAGCTCGTTTCAAAGGCCTTTATTTGTACAGGCCAGGCGATAAGGGCGTTGAATACCGCCTTTCTCCTCTCCTCTCTGTCTGAGGAACTGGTGGCGGATCTCTCAGCGTAGCCGTCAGACCTTACCCTCCATCAGCTGCGCAGAGCTACCGCTCTCACCTCACTGGCCATCAGGGAGGCCACTAAAGCCGACGGGCGCTCCCTTGGCTCTTTGGTCATCATCGACAGGCAACTCTGGCTGAATCTCTCGTCCATGCCAGAGAAGGAGAAGAGACATCTTATGAACGCTCCCATCTCCGCTGATGCTCTGTTTGGCCAGGCGCTGGAACTCCAGCGCGATCGCTTAGAGAAGACGAAGTCGGTGGCTCAGGCCCTGCAACCCATGCTTCCTAAGCGTGCCCCGCCTCAACCAGCCACTCCGGCTGCGCCTCAGACGCGTGCTCGCACGCCTCAACGGACGCAGCAGAAGAAAAAGGCGGACGCACCCAAAGTCGCGCCACCGCCGGCTACCGGGTCACAACCTCCTTGGCAGCGCTCTCGCTCACACGGACGCGCGGCCCCCGCCACGCGTTCAACCAGCCAGGAACGGCGCTGTGCGGCAGAGCATGTCATGCGACCCCTATCCATTGACTGCTATGCCTCTGTGTGCTTCAAAAGGCACGGGTCCCCGCTCTGCAGTCCCCAGCTCGGAGCGTTCCCCCCTGCTTCGGCGGTCCTCTCTGATCTCACCCCCTCAGGGGGCGCTGAGTTTGCCTTGTTCACAAGCCTTGTTGCCTTGTTCACCGCACGCACACTCTCGCCCCTCTGGGGAAATATTTGACAATGAGCCCCGGCCCCGGCCGGAGGACGCTCTCTGTTCTGTCAGCGCTGTCGCGCACTGGGGCACCGATTCGCTCTCCACCGCGCATTCAGCTTACGCACGCCGTGCACAATGTGCCTTGCGTGACGTCACGCCTCGATGGCGCCCAGCTCAGCGCTTCTGGCAGCCGATTTATCGCCTAGGTACGGGCTGAGCTAGCTTCCTTGGCTACACAGGCGGCTAGCAGGCTGGGCCTGCCCCCGCCTCAGTGCTGTCCGGGAGGGCGTTTCGACCCCTTCTCCGGCGCGCTGCCCTCACCTGATGCCCCCGCTCCCTGCTCACCCCACTGTCGTGGCGGATGCGCAGGCCTCTTGGGAGGCCCCCTTTGCCGCCATTGCCCCTATTCAAGGCCACGCGGCGTTTTACGCAATAGACGGAGCGGGCGCCAACGGCCTCATGCAGCTCCCTCGCGTTGAGGATGAGGTCGCTGGTTGTCTAGCGCCATCTTCTGCCACCACCTGGACATCGCCTCCTGAGCTTCCCTCTAAGCCGTGCCAGCGCACGGAGAAGCTCATTTCAAAGGCCTTTATTTGTACAGGCCAGGCGATAAGGGCGTTGAATACCGCCTTTCTCCTCTCCTCTCTGTCTAAGGAACTGGTGGCGGATCTCTCAGCGCAGCCGTCGGACCTTACCCTCCCCGGCCGGAGGACGCTCTCTGTTCTGTCAGCGCTGTCGTGCACTGGGGCACCGATTCACTCTCCACCGCACATTCAGCTTACGCACGCCGTGCGCAATGTGGCTTGCGTGACGTCACGCCTCGACGGCGCCCAGCTCAGCGCTTCTGGCAGCCGATTTATCGCCTAGGTACGGGCTGAGCTAGCTTCCTTGGCTACACAGGCGGCTAGCAGGCTGGGCCTGCCCCCGCCTCACCCCTTCTCCGGCGCGCTGAGGAACCTGTCTGCTCAGTCTGACACTTCTGCCGTCGGGCGGACGGGAAACTTCTCCCCCCTCTTCAAGGACGTCGCTGACGCGCGCTCCAGGTCGACCGCCCCACGGGGCGTCGCGAGTGATGTGCGCGGCTCGCCAACCACGTGTGAGTGCCCAGGGGTCTCACACACGGTTGGCTTGCCCTCAGCCCCCACGTTACGTCGGGTCTCTACCCTGTCAGTCGAACGCTCTTCGGCTTCGCAGACAGCCTCAGTCATTGACCTCGGCTCCCTTAGTGCCACTAGGGGGCAGCATAGCACTTCGTTTGTCCTTGCTGCCTCCTCATTCCGCCTCTCTGCTCAGGCAGAATTGGGCGATGTGCACAACGTCGCGTTGGGTCCTTTCAACAGTGTTGAAAGGCTATCAACTGCAGTTCAGGTGGCCACCCCCGCCCTTCAGAGGTGTCATGGAGTCAGTGGTGCCCCCCTCCAGGGCCCTTGCTCTCAGACAAGAGCTTCGCGATCTCTTGAGAAAGGGCGCTATTCAGACGCTCGCGTGCGCAGGTCGTTACAGTACGTACTTCCTTGTGCCCAAGAAGTCGGGCGCTTTTCGCCCTATTCTATATCTCAGAGCGCTCAATGCTTTGCTTAAACCTCTCACCTTTCGCATGCTCACGGGGCGTATGGTGGCGGAGTCAGTCCGCCAGCGGGATTACATGGTCACCATAGACCTTCAGGATGCCTATTTCCACATAGGTATAGTCTCGAGGCACAGGCGTTTTCTACACTTTGCCTACGAGGGCACAGCTTACGAGTACACAGCCCTCCCTTTCGGTCTGTCTCTGGCACCTCGGTGCTTCACCAAGTGTGTGGAGGCGGCGATCGCTCCTCTACGCGCTCAGGGTATCAGACTCCTCAATTACTTGGACGACTGGATGCTGCTGGCGGGTTCCAGACAGCTCCTAACGTCACAGGTTCACACTGTTTTGCGTCACCTGCACAATCTGGGCTTCTTAGTAAACCTAAGCAAGTGCATGCTCTCTCCCTCTCAGGAGGTCGAGTTCTTGGGCGTGAGACTGAACTCACGCTCAATGAGAGCGACGCTCACTTCGAAGAGACTACAGGATGTCAGGGCGTGTCTACGCCACTTCAGACTAGGTGCCTGCGTTTCAGCCAGGCTGTGTCTCAGACTGACGGACCTCCTGTGCGCCGCGGGTGGCGCTGTCCCACTCGGCCTTTTACACTTACGCCCGCTGCAGCTCGCCTTTGCGGAACTAGGTGTGTCCTTCAGGTCGAACCCTGCCCGTCGGATCTTAGTATCCAGATGTGGCTAGCCCTCGCACATTGCCGCAGGCCGTTGTCCTTCACCAGAGGCTCCGCGCTTGGCGCTGTAGCCAGATGCATGACGGTGACCACCGATGCGTCCAAGAGCGGCTGGGGCGCCGTTTGCTGCGGTCGCCCCGCCAGAGGGACATGGGGCGCAGCCTCCAGGAGGCTACACATCAATGTGTTAGAGCTCCTAGCTGTCTTTTGCGCTTTGAAAGAGTTTCTCCCTCTTCTCGGAGGAGAACACATTCTGGTGCGTACAGACAACACCACTGTAGTGGCTTATATCAATCGCCAGGGCGGCACGCGCTCTCCGGACCTGTTTCGCCTGGCGTACAAGCTGCTCACCTGGGCCTCCCGCCACTTCCTGACGATCAGGGCGTCGCACTTGCCTGGTGTGCGCAACACAGGCGCGGACCTCCTCTCCAGGGGTGCGCGTCCAGTGGTTTTTGCTGGAGCGAGATGCGCCGCTAGGGTCGGACGCGCTGGCACATCCGTGGCCGCGAGGTCTACTCTACGCTTTTCCCCCACTTCCTCTGATGCGTCAGGTGTTGGCCAGGATCATGTCTTGAATTCACGCAAGATGACGCACGGGTAACGCTGCGACCAAATCCCTTTTCTCGCCCTAAAGTGCTGTCTACAGACCCTCGTTCGAGGGTCATTGAGCTCTCAGCCCTTCCTGAGACGGGAGGTTCTCTCTGTGCCCAATCAGAGCGCTTCGTGCCTATTTGACGCGTACGCAGAGCATCAGGAAGACGAACCAGTTGTTCGTCTGCCATGGCGAGCGTGCCAAGGGTCAGGCCTTGTCTATCCAACGCATGTCTACCCCTTGTCTACCCAACGCAAGGGTCAGGCATGTCTACCCAACGCTTACTGAGGCCATACGTCTGGCATATGAGGCGACGGGTGTTCCTCCGCCTGCTCATGTCAGGGCGCACTCCACCCGTGGAGTGGCGGCTTCTTGGGCCTTCTGGAAAGGCGTCCCTATGCAGGATATCTGTCTGAGCGCTTCGTGGGCCTCAGGCAACACCTTCGCGCGTTTTTACGCGTTGGACGTCACCAGGCCGGAGGGAGCAGAGAGTGCTCTCTCTGGGCCCGGCGGCGGTCCCATGGGTCTTCCCACCTCGGGCTCCTCGGTGTAGGGCTCTTGAGGCTTGGTTGTAGTGATCCATTCGTACGTTTCGGCTTCGAAACGAAAGAGAACAGTACGGATACTAACGTATCCTCGGTTCTCTGAGTGAGAAGCCGAAACGTACGCTTCGGGCCTCAAGTCGCCGACGCTGG